>BMAU01019381.1:0-285000 GCA_019973935.1 Trichonephila clavipes | reverse complement strand
AATCGTTTACAGCTAGCTGTTAAGTTGCCTTGGGCAATCTTCTTTGAAAGCTGTAGTGGAATTCGGTGTTTCTTTCTCCTATATGTTCAGTCACAGTAAAATTAAAATAAAATGCAGGGTAAAAAAAAGGAAAAATGAAATAAATAGTATGTTAGAAGTTGAAAAATAATTACATATTCTTCAAAAAAAAATTTATTTTTCTGTCATTTTTTAAAAATTAAAAATATATATATAATTTTGGTATTGCGATTTGAACCAGAAAAAAGCATCCTGTATTCATTTTTGAATATGAGAGTAAGAAAACAAGCTCAATTTCCTGTTTTTTTAAAAAAAGTAACGAGGTAAAAAGAGCAAAGGCCCTATCTCATTTTTTAAACAATAACACAATAACTGGTACATACGGTGATATACATACGATGATTATATATATTTATGAAATAAAACCGATCTTTTTCTATTCAGTTATATTTTTAATTTAAAATAGCATAAAAAAGGATTTCAATACTTTTAATTTATTTTAAATAAAATCATATAAAAGATATTTTTATGTTAACTGAATATTTTTCGGAAAAAAATTTAAATTTTCCTTCCTAGTGTTCTCTTTTTGAACTTCTTGTATTAAATAAAAATTCCTTTTCTACATCGGCATTTGTGCTGGGCATAACACACAATCAGTCAATAATTTTTAATTTTAATGGGGGATATACTTCTTTAAATGCGCATGACAGTACTTCTAACCATTTTCTACTCAAGTTAAATTTCTTATCTTTCTGTTTCTTTTATTACAAGGAAAAATGTCACACATCGATAACTACATTTTCACACAATTCAGTCATTACAAATTCTATTGTAAAAAAAGTTCTCCCTTAATAATTTTGTCTTTCAAAACAGTACACTTAAAAGAATTTTGTTCAGTGAAGTTAACCGACAGTTCCACAATGTATTCATACCAAATTTTAAAAACAAATTTAACACTTGAAAATGTATCCTGTATTAAATTTTTCAAAATAAACATATATTTTCTGCTGTACGTAAGATATAGTATAAGATGTGGTGTGCAGTTGTGAAAGAATGTTTTCGTACGTGTAGACTATTTATGAAAATTTAAATATCACTGAAACTGATCATATAACTGCAAATGAGCCTTATTTTAATGTGTGCTGGTATCAAAGTAAAACACTTTACAATATATTAAACAGCCTATGGAATTATACTCAGTATCAAACTATTCGCAAAATGTGGCTTACAACTTCTATTCAAATTGTAAAGAAACTGAAATATAAATATATCTTACTGCAGTCAAAAATATTCATAATATGTAAATATCCTATTCCTCCACTTATTTCAGTACATTTTAAAAACTGTAGCTGAATGCAATTTTTTATATTTATAAACGAGGCATAAAAGCTCACACAGTCGTAAAAATGCCTTTATCATTTTTAAATATACTACTATAAAACGTATATGGATTGTAAGATCAGTTGTAAAATCCTAAAAGCTTTTAGAGGAGCTAAAAACATGTAATTTTGGATTGATAAAATGTTTTATATAATACACAAATATACATGTTATTAAGCAAATACATTTGAAAAATCAAACTTCCTTCTGAAATAAACGTAATTGAAAGAAAACTTTTTAATTGCAAATGAGTGGAAATACATGTTTATCTAAGGGGTATCCCCAAAGTGAGGTAATCCTCAAACTTAAGACTCAAACTCAGTGGCACAACAATCCATGAGGGCCAGGAACTACTGTACCCATCATAATACACGTGACCATTGGACGCTGAGGTGCATGAACAAATGTCCCGATTTGGTGGTCTGTCTGAAGAGAGACCTTCAGTGTTTAAGACCCGACGCAAGCTTGGTACTCATTTATCGACCCAATGTAGCGACGATTAAAGGCAGAGTCGACCTTGCGCAGCCCGTTAATAGAACTCCAGACCTGTGGAATGGAAGCACTATACACAACCATTCGATCCTATTCGGTGAAAAAAAAAATTTAATGTTAGTATTTTATATAAATCCCTAATGAATGAGGGAGTCCAAACTTTTTTTTCATGTAAACTGTTTAGAAGGAAATGGTTAATTATGAACATTTCACAAGTTGCATAAATTAAAATTAACCGTTATAGTTTACATAAATTTTTAAGGGTGCAAAAGGTGTATTTCGGCTGCACGAATTAATTTTAAAAGGAATACGGTTACGAAAAAGTAGTACAAATCTATCTAAAGTAGGGTTGGTTACCTTAGATATTGTCAAACACCACAATGTATTGGAAGCCAATTCCACAATTCGTTGTTATAAAAATGTATGGAAAATTACAAGATTTATTTTTGCATTTGTAATTTATATATATATATCATTTTTCCTGGAAACTTTAAAAGCTAGAGCGGCATCCATCAAAACCGCGGTTCTCTCTCTCTTTTTGCAGATCGCCCCTGACTAATCCGGCTCTGCAATAGTAAGCGAAAATGCTGGATTTTGTTTGTCAAGATCATTTTATAGCAGTCTGCATTTTTCATGTATTTTAGATGGTCGTTTTATATTTTCTACATCAATATCTTAATGTCTGAATTTAAATTACATAAAATTCTTGACATTCGCATCAATGACCATGATAATTTTTATTAGTATATGAATGTGTCATCAAACGATTACATGACTAATATTAACATATTATTTTAACCATTTAATTAATATTAAGTATAACACATAACTCACACAAATTTTCTGAACTTTAAAATAAATATTTCGAAAACTACTTCAGATATACTGAAAATTTTTCATTCCTACGCTTTAGCTTCTCAGTTTTGCTTCTATGTAAGAATTTATTGTAATTGTATATTCATCAATATTTTTGTATATTTTTTGCTCTTAGCATGCAGTTTTCAACTGAATTGTATGAAATCTTCGAAATATATTAAAAGATACCAAAGAAGCTATATAATAAAATTTGAAATTTTTATTATACTCAAAAAATTGCTAAAACTTATGCTAAATAATTTTTAACTGCGCGATTCATTATTTTTTCGAAATTTCAAATGGAATTCGTAACATAAAATTTCTAGCTTTATACGGTCGAGATTTCAAAAAAATATCCAGATTTTAATTACTTATTCAGTTAGCCTTTAAAAAAGATAAATGTTGAGGTATTTTGTATAAATAGATATTTTTGAACAATAATTCGAATGTTTTTGATTAGCTCGAATTTAAAATTGATTTTTATGTTTATTTATATGCATAAATGTCTACTGTAAATGTTTCCGTATATTTTTGATTACCATTTATTCAAACATTCAAGTTATAAAAAAAATGTGTGAAAATCTGCATTCATGTTGTCTTTGATGTAAACTGAAGTTCAAGCACTTAAAATTCAAATATAATTCGGTGTATTATAATAATATATAACTAAGCACACACTGTACTTAAACTTCCCTGAACACTTGGGCCTTGAAATCTAAAAAAAAAAAAAAACTAATCAATCTTAATTAGTTTTTTTTTTTTTCGTTATTATTTTTATCAAAGTGTAAGAAAATGTTTCAAATGATTTGATGAAGTTTAAATTTATTCATTTTTAGTAGTTGGAAAATTGAAAAGATTTCAAATTTTAAAGAGTTTGGTGTTTTACTAATTTTTTTCGGTATCTTATAATAAAATAATCATGTTTCAAAAACTGAAAGCTTTGATTAAAATAAGAAAAATGAAGCGAAAGAATATACTTAAAAAAAGATATAATTTGTCTAACTATATAAAATAGCAGATTGCACTGACACGCCCCAACTTGTTACAGTTTCAAATTAATATGAAACCAAAAGGGAATTGTAACATATTTTACTTATGCGTTGGGACTTTTCAAAACTTTTAAAATACGATAAAACAAATAAACACTTCCTGGGGCCTAAAGAAATTTCCCCTCGATTTTTTACGATTGCCCCAGAGTCAAAACACGGGGTTTCCTGCGAGCCATAAAACTTCCTATTAGTGCCCTGCTGTGTTGCTTCCACCGTCCCCAATTATCTTTCAAGATGTTAAACCTTTAAAATAGAGAAAGGATTTCAGAAAAGTACGGCTAATCCGCTTTTGAAAACGTTACTTGAAGGCAGAAAAATCCGTGCAGTGCATTTTCGAAGCATCTTTACACTGATGGAATTTTCCGTGCTATCCGGTTAGAGGGTTAAGGAATATTTATTAAAATGTTTATAGTTATTTAATATCTATGATTTTTTGACAACAGAAATTTATTGCGTTGTATATAATTAATAACAATATTTCTGAAAGTATAAACATGTGCATTACTCTCCCAATGAGAACTTTTATAATATCGAAATTAAATTCGTCTCTTTTATCATAAATATTAGAAACTATTACATTATCTATTAATTTGATATCTATATATATATATATATATATATATATATATATATATATATATCAAGAAAATTTTTTCATTGTTTTTACTATTTGTCCGTATTAAATTAATATATTGTGGATAAAAATCAGTATTAGGTATAAAATTGACTTGCTTGCCAAAATGATTATGTCCTCTATATAAGGATATATATAATATTTAGAATTATTAATGTAACTACTTTCAAAATAATGTAAGTATAAATTGGCAAGACGGTTGCTCGCAGGGCCATCTTGTGGCAATCCTTTAATCTGAAGATAATAGTTACCCTTACCATATATATAGTTCTCTTTAAGTACAAACCTAAGTAATGAACTAAATCTATGATAATCAACATTATTAAATAAATTATCTTTAATTAAATGTACAAGTATATTAATCATATCATAAATATCAATAGAGTTAAAAAGATCTTAAAAATCTGAACTCTAGACTGAAAAAATATTTTATCATTCATTTGTTCAATAAATGATTTACTATTTTTAAACATGGTTGTGTATTTAAGATTATTTATTGTATCATGCAATATTTCTCATGGATATTTTTGCCTGTTTTGATGATATATGTATTAAATCCATTTGTAATTGTCCTAAATTTGACTGGGTCTTCATGAAATTTGGGAGTTAATAATATATGTGGGAAATTAAAATTATTATTACTTTGAATTCTTATTTGCATACGTAAAGCTAAAATTCGATTATTTATTTCTCTATCAGAAACTGATGACTTAATAAAAGCTATATTATTATAAAAAATATGTTGATAATTAAATTATAATAGTATTTACATATAAAGGCAAAATTTCCTGTCACTTTATCAACATAAACTATAATGAATTTATTTTGTTATTTTTCAATCTGCTTTTTAATATCATTAAAAAAAGATTTTATTTTCCGTACAAAAGTTATATTTATTAAGTTGATGTGTAATATTACCTTTGAACTCTAGTATTGCCTCTATTGCAGCGTCTCTCAAACTGTGGGGCGCGGCCCCCTATTAGGTTGTTATAATCCTACAAGGGGGGCGTAAGCATTTTAAACATAAAATATTTTTTTTAAAAAAATTATCACTTTACTAAAATTACATCAAAACAAAGTACATTGTGAGATAAAAAAATTACATATTTACACTGATATAATACACTTATAAATGTATCAGTTCTTCACCATGTATTTTATAATTAATCATAAGGATACTAAATTAAGAATAAGTTTAAAAATTACCGGTGACCTCCATGGGCTTGTCATACAAAAAATTATGTACGCAAAGTTAATAATCTGTGAGGTTTATGATTAATCCTTTAGCTGTTGGTTTTAAGTTACCCAAATCAATCCCCAATGCCACCATTTTCCACTTAGGCTCACGTATGTAATAAATTGGGGATGAAGGGGGGGGGACTAAAAGGAATAAATAAGCAAGTACTACGAAATAAGTAAATACTTCGCAAATAGTATTAAGGTCCTTCTATTGCCTTCCAAAGTCTTCGGAATAATTTCATGGATAGAAGTTCACAAAAAATATTGTAATTTCAAAAGACGTATATATACGTCCAGGACAATTACCGTTTAGGTTGAGCGAGACGTTTATATACGTTGGTACCGCTTAGGAGGTTGAAGTTGTGCTGTTGCTTTAGAGTTAAAGTATAGTGTTATTGAATTCAATACATTGTTATTCTATGGAAGGTGGGCACGAAAAAAATTATGATTCAATATTGGGTCGCAAATAGCGAAAGTTTGAGAAGCACTGCTCTATAGGCATACTATATTTAATAGATATTTTGTATATAAATTGCTCAATATCATTATATAACTGATTTTTTTTAAAGTTTTATTATTATTTGAAATCATTAATCTAAAACGAGTAACTTTATTCATTATGTTTATAAGATTATTGTATTTTACAATACTGAAGTCAAACATAACAACATGCTTGTGATGTTTATTTATGAATTCTTTGAATTCATTACATTTACATATTAAGTTTTCTTGCTTTATAGGCACATTATCGGTAAAAATTTATCTACCTTTTTTATTGTAGTTAAAAGCTTTTTTAATAGTAATATTTTGTATTGAGAAAGATGGCGTGTGTGCTTTCTTAAAAATGCCAGAAAAATTAATATTATCATATGATTTATTCATATATAAATGTGTACAATATTCCATTTGATTATCTTTATTTATATTAACTTTTATGTTACGTTTATGCTTCAAAAATTTGTCAATGTCCTTTATAATATGCAAAGTATGGCAGTGTTTAATTTTATGTGAAATTAGTACATCAACTGTAATACCTAATTCTGTCTTACTAAGTCCAAACATAAAAGGTTTAATTTGTTTTTCGTTAAAATTGTTATCAAAGCTATTACAAATATCTATAATACTATTTGTAAGTACTTTTTTTGTCTCTACTTAATCTTTTAGTTCTAGCCCCTCAATTTTTTCTTTTATTAGTTATTTTATTAATCTTATTGTTGTAATAATAATATTGAGAATTTTGTTTCATTGCATTTAGAATATTTTTTCCTTAGTATAATACATTTAGTCCATAAGAATAAACTGCATTATAATATTTAACATAAAAATTTTCCCAGCATAATATTTCTTTATATGATAGGAACATCTTTAATGCTATTGAGTGATACATGTTCAACACCATGTGTATTAAATGGTCTTATTTCTATTTTATTTGAATTTTTCATACTATTGAAGTATATAGTATCTGTGTGTGTGTGTGTGACCTATGTTCATTAATTCTAATATTAATTTTATGAGATGTCTGTCCACTATATTTAAATTGGCATTTATTACATGTCAATAAGTAATTACAGTTACATGTTTTACAGAAGGTGAAATTAGAATCCTTTTTGATTTGATCAATATGGATCATTTTACGCGTCTTAAATCTTTTGTTGCCATATCTTTTGTAGAAAAGAATTTTACTATTACCAAATTTACTATTTTGAAGCTTATCTAAGTACCTATTACATTTGTAAGCATTAGAGTTATTCGAAACATTATCCCAATCCCAAAAGCCTTTTTTAGAATTCTTTAAGTGTTCCTTATTCCATAATACTCTAATATTATATGTGTGATGAATCTGTACGGCACTTTATAACTAATACTGTTGGGCATCTTTGGGGATTGTAAATTCCCGTAGATTTCCAACCAGCTCTGAAAGGAGAAACCGGGATATTCAAATGAATCAAAATATTTAAGGAGAGTGTTGTAAGTTAGCAGGGAGAAAGCTATTGAGCCCAGATATACATTGACGGAGTTCTAAGAAGATTCAAGTGATTGTGTGATTAGTTTCTGAGTGATTATCAGGCAGCTATCTACATTTGAAAAATTTGAGCCGACTGGAAATGAGGGAAGTAGAAAAAGTCTGGTGATATTTAAATTTCAATTATTGGATCATAAGAGTAAATATATAATAGAGTTAGTGGAAAGTTAATGATAGCTAGTGATTCAAATTGCGTACATCTCTCGGTCCTCTTATTCCGGTAAACCCTTTTGATATTGAGTTTAATAGTTGATTAGTATCATATTTCGTGATTTCATTTAATAGTAAAGTTCAATCCTATTGACGTAGACATGTTGATTCATCTCTGTATTTAGAAGGTTGATAATTGGTTCAAGTGAATGAATATAAATAGCTATTGTCAAAATGTCAGAGGGTAATTCTTTGCCTCAATTCAATCTTGGTGTCCAAGGTGGATTCCAGGGGGGTTCCCACACATGTACTAAAAAGTGTCGTATAATCTCTACAATGACTTGTATTCAAAACTTTGTTACTATTTACTGTGTTCATCATGTCTGTATAGTATATATATATATATATTTACCTTGACAACATTGATCCATGTAACGGGAGTTGAGCTTTACGAATTCATTGTAAAAATAATTTTTAAATTACTCTTTTCATGAAGCGAGAGAAGCGATATTCTAAAGGATCTGAGATTTTCAAGTATTTAAAAATTTAATTTTATAGAATGTACAATTATGTCTAATTGATAACTTATTATTTTTTCTAATACCTAATCAAATTCTAAAATAAATTTAATCTTTCCAAAATGTAGTTGTGGTCAGTATGATAGTAATGACAGGCGCGTAATCACCATCTAGTCTCACTACGTATTTAAATTATTCCATTGTCAATTATTACAAAACGGAATTCACACTCGACATGCATGTTCAAGCATATTTGCATCCTTACAGTTTCTTTAAAATTGTAAAATACCATTTCATTTTCCATTTTCAGGCTACCTAATTAATATGCCTTATCAAAATATTTTCTGAAAATAGTGTTGTTAAAAACATTCTGTTTCTTTCTCAGATTATATTATCAAATTGATCCTAGAAATAAAATATCAGTTTTTAAAATGAGTTTTTTTTAAATTTTTATTTTGAGGAACTTATGTTACTGAGAAATTGAAAACAAAAGTTAGTATGGAAATACATATTTGTTTCCTTGTTTAATTTTAATAAATTTGTACAGGTGAACCTGCAATAAATTCAATTATTTTTAATATTTAAAGAAAAATAACTAGAGCTCTGACACCTAGATCCATTTTACAGAATACATGTTTGAAAATATTTACGTAAAATTTCAAAACTATCTCGAATAAAAAAAAGCCTCAAGGAATAGAAAATACATTCTGAAAAAGTATGTTTGAGCAAACCTCACGTAAATTTGTAAGGGCATAAAACAGAAAGTAGTAATTCATGCAAATCTCTTTTTTAAGAAGCTTTTTCCAATTTATGTTATTCATAAAATTACTACTTTAATTTAAAAGGATTTAAAATATATATATGTTTTTTTTTAAATTCATACTATGCTTTTGCATAATAGTAATAGCATTCATGTTATCCTTAACATAATATCTTCACAAGATTTTTTTTCTTTTTTTGAGAAAAACAAAACATTTGTGTACAATATATATAATAATGATATAAAATTAGTTAGAAATCCCCATGTGTGCGCATATCTTCTAATTTTTTTTAAATTTTAAATAAAGGCAGTTTATCTTGTTTTATGTTTTTGTGCAATATCTATATTGCAGTAATACAATTTCTACTATTTTACAGTTTTGAATATTAGTTATATATATTCAGTTTTATCATAAACACCTGTATTCAGAGCACTCATACTCTGAAGTCCAATTGTAGTATTATCTAAGGGCTGAATTTTAGATGCATTATTTTCAGTACTATTTTCTCTCTTACAAATAATGTTTCTCATATAATTCTGAGAACCTTTTGGCAGTGGCCTTTTCTCAACAGAAAAAAAAATAATGACCGAGAAATAAAAAGCTTCTATATCTATATATATGGAATAAACTATACTCAAAATAAATATTGGTTTAGAATTCATTCTTAATTAAATATCTATAACAGTTAAAAAAACTCAAAACTTAAGCAAACGTAAATGATTTTAGTAAAGAAAATTTTATTTAATAATTCGTTCACAGAAAGAATTGAGTGTGTGCAAAGATATTTTTAATTAATTAAATATAAGAATTAAAAAAATGTTTTAAATTGTAACTGAAACTTAAATTTAGAAAACTTAGCATATACTTTAAAATTCTTTATGATACATATTTAATAGTTCAAAATTCGTTTGATGATCATTTACTTTCTGACAATGATTCATTTAATCAAAATATTGTTGTTGTTGTTACTAATGCCACCTGATCGGCAAAGGCCAGATCAAGGTCCAAGAAATTCATCATGGCAAAATGCTAAGTGACGCCCGTCGTTACCCGTAACTTTGAGCACCATAGAGGTGACGGGACGATTTAGCTCGGTTTCACCCCAACTTTGAGGGAGAACACGCTGGGGTTGGTCAGGAGGCTCCCGCCTCTCTTCACCTTCAACCAATTTCATTAGAGACTTACGGCTTGACGGCTGTTTAAAGTACCCCCATGCCGCGAAGGCACTGTACATTTGCAAACATCCAAGTCTTCTCGAGGATTCGAACCCAGGCCCAATGGCACAGCAGTCAGCGTCACTAACCCCTATACCGGATGAGCGACAAAAACATATTAATGAGTAGTAATGGCGTTATATTAACAGATGTTTATATCTTTAGTACCTATCTTATTTTGTGACAATTTTTGTGCTTTGTATTTCTCTTGTATTAGATGTTATTTTGTTTTATTTTAACTATAATACTGTATCGGAGATAACAAAGTTGAACTAATCTTATTCTCTTAACCAATATTCTTGTCATTTGAACATTTCTTTAAACGTAGATGTTTCAAAAAGTAAGGTAACCAACCTCTTCAGAGTAAACTTTTATACAGGAAATAAAAAACTCCATACAATTTAGAAAGACACAGGTATATATTATTTACCTATAAAGTCACCATATTTATCCAGGCAATGGTTCAATCGGTATATCAAACCATAGAAACTAGCATCGTACAAACCATGTCAAGACGCCTTGCGGAGCCTCAGCATTGGTTATAAACGTCTGACCTCTTAAGTGTTTCTATAAAGATCCAACGAGATGGAAATCACTCGGGGTGAGGTCGGCTTAAAACATCCCACAAAAATGTTCTTTCCTTATTTCACACATTTGTTCTGAATTTGTCAAATTTCGTTCTCCCAAACAACTTTTGTCTTCATGACATATATATGTATAACACTTGTATTGTACATTTACTCTAATTACCGATGGACTGTAGTTGGAGAATTTTTTATTAAACGCAAACACCACGTGTCACAATTCTTATTTAAATAGTGAACCATCTTTAATTGAAAGTAGTCCTCTTTTAACTGAGATTTAGTCATGTTACTGGCGAGCCAGCTCCATCTACCGGCACCATTTGACTTCTGTGATCATCTTCGTCATCTTCAGAAGGAATTTTTGTTCAGTGGTAATTAACACAACCTTCAGTGTTCTTGTTACGTCACTTTTTAACCCTCTCGCTGCGTAGTTATTTTATCAAAGTAGGTTACAAAATTGCGTATGGTTTTATTACATATTTCAAACATACATGTTAAATCTACATTTTAGATATAAAATATGTACAAAAAAGTTCTAAAAGAGTTTTTATTTTAAAATGTAGAATTAAATCATCAAAATTAAAAGCTAAGTGCGTAAATGGAAACATTAACAAGAACAGCAAGAGTTACACAACTAAATAGCTGAAAAAATGCATACTCGGGGAAAACGCAGAATGTGCAGCGAGAGGGTTCCATCCCACGATTTCCTTATCCTTTATACTTTATTTATCCTTACCCTTATTATTCCTTATACTTATACTTTATTTATCCTTATCCTTACCCTTATTATTCCTTATACTTATACTTTATTTATCCTTATCCTTACCCTTATTATTCCTTATACTTATACTTTATTTATCCTTATCCTTACCCTTATTATTCCTTATACTTATACTTTATTTATCCTTATTCTTACCCTTATTATTCCTTATACTTATTCTTTATATTTATATGTATACGTATACCTTATACTTTAGTTGTTCACTGCGTAATTTATTTGGAAGGAAACCCTATGTAATTCTTTTTTAAACAAATTCCGTTAAAGACAAGTCCGTAAATATCTCCTGTAAATAAAGATAATATATTTGCTCTATAAAACTGAGTGCGGGGGGTAATTTTTCCGCCCGGGATGTTAAGCAGTTTGTCTTTTGGGTAAAAATAGGCACTCCACCTTTAGGAATTGTGAAGTTTTGAAATGCGAAATGTTAGGAAAAACTGATTCAATCAATTGGATACTTATGACAAACCACCTTGAAATTAAAAGATACAACCATTATTTTTATACAAGATATGAGAGACTAAACGTTGGCTTAACTCTTTCGAAGCTTCGTTACCTGGTTTTTCAAAAAGTTCAGCATGTATTCGTTAAAGTCATCAAGTCAAGTACAAGAGAAAACCAGCATTTTGTATTGTTATTGGCAAAATTAATTTTGTTAAATAGTATGACTATTATCTTTAACGCGACAGGAGAAACTGAAGACGATCCTGCTAACTTACATTGTAGCTTGTAGTTAAGATGATATACTTGCTTGAAATTCATTCTGATAATGCTTAAATAATGCTTATTATTCAAAATGAAAGGTGTTCAAACATCAAATGTTTCAATTAAAATATACTGGGAAATATAAAAAGAGTTAAATGAATTAATATTTTTTTAGGTTCTGGACATCACGATCCCACATACTTTAGCTTACACTGCAGAACTTTTAAAACGTGTGGGGGGAATTTATTGCTTAATACACTTAATATTAAGGTTATTAAATGTGAATAAGAAAGAAAAAAAACTACAGAATCTCTACAGTTCTCAACACTGCGCTCCTCTAATTATAACATGCATTAAAGCTTTGTTTTGAGATACACACACACAAGCACTTTTGGAACCGAAAGTACTTCCAGAATTCCCTTAAAATATTTTTAATGCAATATCCAAAGTATCAAAACATAATTCAAATTTATCAACAATAATAGTGTAAAATACCTGAAGAAATATATAGTAGATTATTATGAGGATTTTATTGAACTTGATTATATCTGTTACAAGTACAAAATGGAAATTGTGTATTTTATATCGTATTATATTCATATATTTGTTGCGAATTATATACGTTACCGATTTTATAGTAAGTTCTGTACCTAAAACAATTAAGTATTCATATTCGTTTGAAATATTTTTTTACTAAAGACAAAGATGTAATTCATTTAGATAAAACAGTGTTTTATCAAAATTTCAAAAAATGTTCTTTCTCTTTCAGATGGTCTAATTTACGTAATTTGTTACTATTTCATCTTTATAAAACTTATCATACACGTGTTTAATCTTTTAGGAATTACTGAAAGATACAAAAATGTTTGAAAAAAGTTTTTTTTACGATTCATTGAGATACGTGCTTGGGACAGGTCTAGTTACGAGGTAGGTTTTGAGTTTTCTTTTTTCTTTCAAATACAATAACTTTCTCTTCGATATTCAGTCAAACAAATTTTTCGATAGAATTTATGTAAAATAGTTTTCTTGTTTTACTTCACCGTATTATAAATACAGAATATGTTGAAATATTAGATAAAAATACTAATTCTATTTCTTTTACTGACAGAACAGGAAAAAAATAGTCTGCTATCAATTTTATACTCTATTAAAAGTAGTTGATTATTTATTAATGTCACCCTCTAACCCATTGTGAGGCTTATTGATCATGGATCTCATAATTTCAAACACATGCTGAAGTTATGAGATCAACATCAGATTTGGCATCCCACTCCCCTAACTAATACACTACGGAATTCTGAAAACTTTAAGCCGCAAATTGAAAATGCATCAATTTCTCTATGTGTTAGATCTTCTGTGGTATACAAACTCGACAAAGCCACCAAAAAGGTGGTGATCATGACCGGCAGTCTAGAGTAGCCACAATAGGTTTGAGAATTCAAAACTAAACAATACAATCGCAAGCACTAAATAAACCCTAATTTATAAGAATTAATTACTGATAGAGATATCTCTAAGAATGCAAATAAATATATACATAACATTTCAGTTTGGCAAGAAAAAGATGATAACAAAATATTTGATAGCTAAAAAATTTAGAAAATATGTATGGACAATGGAAAGAAGAAAAATAAATATATAACACTTACCAGTATTTGATGATTGAATCAAATTTGACTTCAGTTCTGACAAGAGTAATAAAGTGAAAATGAACTAATTATGTATTTAAGGATACGTATTCGATTATTTTTTTTGTACCAAGCATATAGTTTTTACATCGAAATTCTATAGCACATATCAACACACTTTACAGCGAATTTTTATAAAGATTAGTGTAAAAGTAGTCTGGGAACATTTTTCCTGTTTACTTATTTAATTAATCTAAAAAAGTTATGCTTTAATAACTTTCAAAAAAATTATTCTATATTGTTTAAAGGAGTGTTTCTCAAACTGTAGGGTGCGTCCCCCTGGGGGTGCGATAAACCTACGAGGGGGCGCGAGCATGTTGAAAATAAAATATTAAAAAAACATTAAATTACTGGAATGAAGTAAAACAAAATACTTTCTTACATAGTAAAAAATAAACATTTACACTCATATAATTTATATATATATATATTAGTATATTACGTCATAATATATATAATTTATATATATACGATATTACTTCATCAAAAATAAAAACCTCTACTTCAAAGCCTCATTGGTTATAGTATCTTTGATACTATAACCAATGAAAAACATTTTATTTGACTTGCTGTAATCCCATGATGAGATACTTTTTATTACATTTTCTTTTTAAACCTAAAATACTACTCTTTCAGAGAAAACCAAAACCCAGACCCATAATAAACCATAATAAAAAATTAGGAAGATAAAAAAATTCATCACTGTTATATTATTGAAATATTGTACATCAGCTGTAAGCAGCAGAATATATTTGCTGTGGTTTGACCTTCGAACTTACTTGTATGGTTAGTTATGTCCCTGCTCTTATGTATTTGTTTTTTCATTTAGGGAGTTGTAAATAAACTATTTCTGCTGCGCTTTTTTCCTTGTAAAATATTTTTATGATTTTTGGAAACGCACAGAGAGAAGGATTACTAGGGCAAGATTTATTTTTATGAGTTATTCCCAAACATATAAAGCATAATTAAAAGTGTTTTACACAATTTTTTAGAGCAATCGTATTATAATAAATACACTTTTAATCCGGGAGCAGTCACCCCGAGCACAGAGTGCACGAAATGGATAATTCTGGCAAAACTGTTTAATTCTTATCAATGGCCCTGACACAATACTCCTGTTTGACAGTGTTAACGTGAACTAAAATATATTTGTCCCATATCTTCCTCTTTTTTGGGAGTGACAAACGCTTTTTTTTTACAATCTTAAGGTACTTGTTTTGACTGAGTTCCCTGTGCGATCACTTTATTTCAAAAATATTTTACGTTTCATGCTACATCTCCCCTATGAATAACTTAGTGATTTTGTTTGCTTTATTGTACGACTTATTGTGGTTCGGTAAACGAGCATGCAAATATTTTGTAAATGATCAGAATATATATACAAATATAAAGAAATGGGCATCTTTGATCTCTATTGAGAAAAGTTAAAACTCATAAAAAAAAGGGATGGGCCTGCTGAAATAATTCATATTAAAGCACATTTGAGAAAAGCGATGAACATGAAACGAAAGAAACATTTTCTAATGCTACCAAAATAACTCTATCAACTAAAATATGAAGCCATAAGTATCAGAAGACACACTTATCTTTGTAAAAAACACACAAGAGAGCAAAAGTTTAACATGTTATTTTGGACCATCAAAGGAAAGTAAAATTACAATAACTTGAACAAAATATGACAGTTTTGCCTGCAAATGACATTTCAGTAATGTTAGCGAAAAGAGAGAGTGTCTGTGATTTGTGTCTTTTTGTAAGGTCATGCACATTTGAAACATTTTAGTTCAGTTTTCTAGGATTTTTCCCTAAAATTATCAAAAAAAAAATTAAAAGTCCTTAAAAGTAGGTAAGTATATTTTCTGTTAGTTAAATTGTTCACTGGAATTACTTTTTCTAACGTGCACTATAAAAATAAGTGTAAAGAAAGGATTACGGATACTCACAATAACCCCACTCGACCATTAGTATCGAGTGCGCGCCTGCTCCATGGTTAAAACATGTTGAAGTTTTTTCGCTTTAAATTTTAAAAATAATACAATTATTCTTCATCGGAATTTTATATTATTGTTCAATATTCAACATCAATTATAAATGCTAATTCTGTGAGGCTTAAAATTACAGTTCGTTTAAAACTAATTATACTTTTAGGAATCATTTAAAAAATCATTTTAAATTTTTTAAACATTGACGCGGACTTGGCTTTACTCTCCTTACAATTCAGCAATTATATCAATAATGCTCTATTTTCTTATAAATGAACTCGTGCAAAGAGTAAAAAAGCTTAAAGCTCGCGATAAAGCTTAAAGGTAATAATTTAAAAGTAACATTCGTATATATAAACGAAGAAATAATTTTTGTGATCGCCATAATACATACATTATATATATATATATATATATATATATATATATATATATATATATATATATATATATATTTGTTTATATGTATATGTATATGTGTGTATAAATTTATATATATGTGTATGTATATGTATATGATTATATATTAAAAAATTCTTATATTGGATTATATATATATATGTGGGATTTTTGTACGGTTCTAGGGGTATTCAATAATCACACTCTTGTTTGTTTCTAATCTAACGTTTAATTGCACAGTTCTACTCACTAAGACAGATGTTTACACATATAATACAGTATTTACAATTCAATTAAGCCCTCGCGCTGAGAGTGACCTGCGCGTCTCTCTCCTGGACAACGGGTTGGTGGGTCCCTACTCGGACACCGTTCTCGTCACTTCCTTCAGCCCCGGATCATCGACCTGCGCGTCTAGAGTCCGCTAGCTGAATCCTCCCTCCTTCGTTAACTCCCGGTGGCTGCCTTGACAGCGCCCTCTATTCAATGTTCATGTGGAAATTTCCCACAACTCTCGGCCATCCACACAAGCAGTGTCCTCGCTGCTCACGCACTAAGGATCTGAAATAAACAAACTAAAAAAAACAAAAAAAGAACAAAGGTTAATATACAGTCACACAAACATTTGAAACAAGTTCATTCCTCCTTTCTCATCAATGCCAAGTCCATGGCTTCATCTGTTCTGCTGATGCTGACGTAACATTGGGCCCCTCATGGTGTCCAATCTTAGCCACATCATATCGGTCATGGGGTTTCACTTTGGTCACCTGGTATGGTCCAAAATATTTTATTCGCAGTTTCAATTTGTTTCCAAACTGAGTCCTCATGATTGCCACCAAGTCACCTTTCTTATACAGATGCGCTTCCTTCCGTTTTCGGTTGTAAGTTCTTCGGTTTTCTTCTTGAATCTTCAAAATGTTCTGCTTTGCCTCTCTTCTCAGGTTATCTCGATGTTGGAAGAGTTGCTCTTGACTCTCTTCTTCAAGCAGATTTCTTATCATGACATCTTCAGGATTCTTCATTTTTTACTCCTATGAGCAATTCAAATGGTGAATACTTTGTACTGCGTGAAGGCACACTGTTCAGTACGTTGTAGTGAATCTACATGCTTAAACCACTTAGTCGGGTCTTCGATGGACATCTTGGTCAATACTGGAATTAGTACTCCATGGATTCGCTCAACCTGTCCATTCCCTCTTGGTACTCCCGTCGTTATTTGCACATTGCTAATTTGCTCATCAGCACAGTAGTCTTCGAATTCTTTAGATCTGAACGCTCCTCCTTTGTCACTAATCACTCGTGAAGGATTCCCAAAAAGTTTTCTGTTGCAACTTCAGTCTTTCAATGGCTTCTTGAGCTGTAGTGCTTTTGGTTGGATACAACCACGTAAACTTTGTAAATGCATCAATAACAGTGAATATGTGATTATAATTTTTATTGGTCGTTGGTAATGGTCCAATAAAGTCCACGTGATATGTCGACAGCGGTAGATCTTCTTTAGGAATAGGGTTTAAAAAGCCTTCTCCCTTTCCCTCTTCTTATTGACTAATATGCACTCAACACAGTTCTTAATAACGTTTTCGATACACCTTCTCATGTTCGGAAAATAATAATCTCTTTTCACCAACTCCTCAGTTTTTGTCGCTGCAAAATGTCCAAATGAGTGAGCTTTCTTAATCACATCCACTTGCATCATCTCTGGAACGACTAGCAACTCCTGATCCTCACTTATCTTGTACAGGATTTTATTACTAACGATGAATTCAGAAGTTTTACCTTCTTGCAACAGCTTCTTAATAGTCCTAATATATTCATCAGATTCTTGAGCGTTCACGATCTTGTATGTTAGTTCATCACTAGTCACTAGCATAACAGGATGTCTGCTCAACGCATCTACATGTTGCATTTGTTTTGCAGGACGATGGACTACCTCGTAATCAAAATCCGTTGGAAAAATCGACCACCTAGCCATCTTTGGTGTTAATTCCTTCTTGTCGAGGGTTTTCGCAAATGCTGCACAATCCGTTTGAATTCGGAATTTCCTTCCCAGTAGGTAATTTCGAAATTTTTTCAGAGCCTCTATAACCGCCAGTACTTCTAGTTCATAACTACACAGTTTATCTTCTTGAATGGAAGTCTTTTTGCTCATGTAATGGATAGGATAGAAACGTCCATCTTCACTTTGTTGTAAAAGTACAGCACCTAACCCTAGTTTGCATGCATCCGTATGCAATTCTAACTTAGCACCTTCCTTAAAAAGATGTAATACGGGTTCACGGGATAAAGCGTTCTTTAGATTTTGAAAAGCTACTTTTTGCGCATGCCCAAATTCAAAAGGATTTGTTCCTCTTAACAAGTCACTAAGGGGCCTAGCTATCATGGCGTATGAAGGGATATACTTTCTAAAATAGCCTGTTAGCCCAAGGAAACTTTGCACATCCTTCGCATTTTTAGGCTCCGGAAAGTTACAAACTGACACTGTCTTTTCCGCCGAAGGTTGAATATACCGTTCTGGATCACATGCCCTAAAAAATTAATCTTCCCCTGCAAAAACTGACATTTTTTTAGATTTAGTTCAATGCCGTATCTGGACGCGGTTTCTAACACACGAGCTAATTTTTTACAAGCCTCTTTTTCATCAGTAGCCGGAATTATTATATCATCTAAATAAATAATTAATGTACCGTCTCTTAGCAACTCTCTAAACACGTAATTAATGTATCTTTGGAAATAGTTACTGCTAATAGACAACCCAAATGGCACTTTTAAAAATTCATATTGGCCAGTTTCCGTTACAAACGCGGTATATTTTCTACTGGCTTCATCAACATCTACATGAAAAAATGCATTCTTTAAGTCAAGCGTTGTGAATATTTTGCCATTCCCTAACTTATCTAAAACCTCTTCAATTATAGGAAGTGGATATCTATCCTTAACTATTTTCTTGTTTAATTTTCTGTAATCTATACACAATCGCATTGTTCCATCTTTCTTTTTACACACCACAACCGGAGATGAAAAATCGGAACAACTCTCTCTAATTATTCCCTGCTCTAACCACTCATCTATTTGCTTTTCGACCTCTCTCTTTTTCAGGCAAAGATAGCCTACGTGACCTCTGAGCAATGGGTTTCTCATCCGATAGAATTATTTTCATTTTCAGAGCAGTTGTCTCTGTTTTATTCGGACAGTAATTTTTTATCAACGTCTGGACTTTATCCATTATTCCACTGTTCGAAATGTGAGATACATCATATAAACATTCATCAAACGTCTCCGATACCTTAAGTAAAAACAAATTAGACCCATCAGTGATCTTCCCCGAGTTAGTTACACCCCCTGTCAGGTCCACGTCATTTTTCTCCCCCTGTTTCATTTTTGTAAACACACCGGCGTGCACGACGCGTTCGTTGACCCCGCTTCTCCTGAGCCACTCTTTAAGAATTCAAAAACCTTCGAGGGTAACAATATTGCTGCCTCGATCCTGCACACTGCCGCTAGTATTTTTTCTTTTCCCCACCCTTCAATGAGATCGTAAATTCTGAAACATTCGCACTTCTCTTTTCTCCAAAACAACTCGTCAACACGATTTGAGAATGAATTCTTTTTCCTTCCGAAACGTACTTTGAATTGATAATTACTGAATTCGCACCTGAATCCAATGTTGCCCTTAGTGGGATTTCATCAAAAATTACATCTATGTACTGCAATTCATTAAATAAAAAGTCATTTTGATTAGAAATAGAAGTTTCAATTTGATTTACGGCATGACCTGTATCCGTATTTCTCTTTTCTGAGTTCATCGTTTTCTTCGTGCAATTCCTTGCGAAATGCGGGCCTCCACAAATATAACACGATACTGTTTTGTCTGATCTAACACTTTGGTTATGTTTTGGAAACTGTCTTTTGGAATTGATTTGTATAACCCATGTTCGCGCGGTTCATACTACAAGCATCCTCGTTTTTACTCTTAAAAGTATTTGGGTTCCGAGAGTCATGCAGAGATCTGTTTTTCGAAATGAAAAATATATCGCACGCTTTTCCTAATTCATCTGGCGTCATCCACTGATCCGCCTGCATAATTTTAATATGTGAAGCAGTTTCTGGCTCTAAAGTATCTAAAAATTTATCACTTATCATTAAATCAACTAAGGATTTAAAATCAACAACGTTCCTAATTTTTAAGTAGTATTTAAACATCGCACTTAAATGTGTGGCGAATGCACATGGGTTTCATCTGCTTGCCTTTTGGCTTTTCTAAAATTAAGTAAACACTCCTGCGCAGTGGGCTGGAACTCTTTTAAAATTAATGATTTAACTAAATCGTACTCTTTTATTTCGTCATCTTTTATGTACAGCAAAACATTGTGTGCTCTCTCACCAAGAATATTAATAAGGATTTCCGCTTTCAAGTTTTCGGGGACATTTTTTACTCTAAATGACCGTTCTAGGGATTGGAAAAAGACCAAAATTTTCAGTTTTCGTTGGGATTTGTATAGTCAGCGTTTTTACACTCTTAATTAAATTTTCTAAATTAATTGTATCTCCTTTTGAACTTTGTTGTGTTGCTTGCCCTTCTGCCAAAGCTTTCTGAAGTTCAATTTCTCGTTCAATTTGCTGTAGTTTAATTTTTCTAACTCTAGTTGTGAGTTGGTCTCTTGCAGCTGCCGTTCGGCTTTCGCTTGCCTGTCCTCGACGGACAAATTTAGCAGATTTATCACAAAATCGGGATCGTCTTTAAAAGCTGCGGATTTTTCCAATTTGGTTTTCAATTCAATTATTGTTTCTTTAGACGTCGCTTGTTCTCCAATTTCCTTGAGAACATTTATTAAGTCCTCCTTTCTTGTATTTTTGTGGAACGACATATTATATACAATTATACTTATTAAAATAGAAGGATATTAAAAGGTATCTTACCTTTTTTTTTTCGTGGAACTCCCTTCTACATGCACAGGTAAATAGGTATCCAATGAAATGCGCACACAAAAGTTCACAGTCCAGATCGCGTTAGTTGCAGTATTCCCAGTCCTCACAGTTCATATCGCGGCCGTGCCCCCATATTTTGTGGGATTATTGTACGGTTCTAGGGGTATTCAATAATCACACTCTTGTTTGTTTCTAATCTAACGTTTAATTGCACAGTTCTACTCACTAAGACAGATGTTTACACATATAATACAGTATTTACAATTCAATTAAGCCCTCGCGCTGAGTGACCTGCGCGTCTCTCTCTGGACAACGGGTTGGTGGGTCCCTACTCGGACACCGTTCTCGTCACTTCCTTCAGCCCCGGATCATCGACCTGCGCGTCTAGAGTCCGCTGGCTGAATCCTCCCTCCTTCGTTAACTCCCGGTGGCTGCCTTGACAGCGCCCTCTATTCAATGTTCATGTGGAAATTTCCCACACACACACATATATATATATATATATATATATATATATATATATATATATATAAAGATAAGAAAAAAATAAAGTTACTGGTATATTGCTTTTTAATTTTTTTTTCTATTTGATACTACTTTATGATAGGTTCTAACATGCTTGTGTAATCGCAAAGTGGTTCTTTGAAACATTTTTTAAATTCATGGTAAGATTAAAAAAAAGTAAATGTTAAAACAAATATATCATTATTGATTTTCTTATATTTTCTTTTATATGCACACACTCTAATTTGAGATTATTATGCATGAGTGTAGAACTAAGTTTTATATAATGCATAAACTCTTAGCATTTTAATATCATATTGATTGAATAAACATGGTTTTACTTCAAAAAATCTTTGATTGAGATTTCAATTTCGCATATAAAACGAAGCAAACTAAAAGTTATTCTATTATTTTCTTTTTGTTTTGAAGCCCTGCGGAGAAATGGAAATCACGGCGGAAATTACTTAATCCTTGCTTTCATACAGACATGCTAAAAGAATATTTCGAAGTTTATAATATACATTCTCGAAAATTAGTAAACTTTCTGAAACAAGAAATGGACAAGGATTTTTCAGTTATTAAGAAACCTTTATCTCACGTTGCATTGGATATAATATGCGGTAAGTAGATACACACTAAAGAACAGGTTAAAATTCATGTAACAATATTTGAAATAAATTGCTCTCAAAATGGATTATGTTACAGTTAAAAACAAAATCTCACTTTGGTAAGGAAAAAAAGAAAAAATGACGAAAACCTGTTTATAAATCGCATCGTAAAAACTTCTGCATTTCTAAAATAATTAAGGAATATGATTTCTAGAAAAACAGAATAAGAGTTAAATGATTGATTGGATTCATTTTATTTGGAAAGGAAAATTTGCAGTCGAAAAATTCAAGTGCACTCATTTTAATGCATATTTTTTTGTATTAGAACCCACAAGCAGTATTATATTTATCTTGCGCAACGTGAACGATTTATGATCATAATGAAAAATATATATATAAACGAGAAAAGCGACTCACTTACTAACTGACTAATCACGATATATCCGGAACTATTAAACCTACAGATTTGAAATTTGGTATAGGCAGGTTTCTTTCATGGAGTAGACATCAGCTAAGAACGGATTTTACAAAGATCGAACCCCAAGGGACGTTCTAGATAATTATTTTCATTATTAAACTATTAGATGTACAGTCTTGAAACTTAATACACATATTCCTTTCATAAAGTAGAGATTCCCTACAAAATGATTTTTACGAAAATAAACCTCCAAGTGGCGTTGTGGAGAATTAAGGAGCGTTATAAGCAATTAACTCTTTTTTAAACTATTAGACATAAAATCTTGAAATTAAGTAAGCAGACTCCTTTCATTGGGAAGAGACCCGCTAAAAGATTTGTTTTGTGAAATTCGCTTCCTAAGTGGCTTTGCGGGAGCTTAAGGGGCGTTATAGATAATTATTTCCATTTTTAAACCGTTAGACGTACAATCTTAAAATTTGGTAAGCGGATTTCTTTAATGGTGTGGAGATAAGCTACAAAATAGGTTTGGGGAAAATTGATCACAAGTGTCACTGACGGGAATTAAGGGGCGTAGTAGATAATTATTTCGGCTTTTCAACTACTAAACCCACCTGCTTGAAAATTAGGAGGTTTGTTCCGTTCATGGAATAGAGCTCCTTTTGAAAAGAGTTTTGCGAAAACGGACCCCCAAAAGAGTGGGGTTGCAAGGGATTAAGACGTGTTATAGAAAAATTCCTATTTTTGAATTCAACCCATTTACTCAAAATTTGTTGATCACAGTTCTTTAGTTGAATAGATGAATTTTACGGAATTACTAAGAATGAATTTTACGGAAATCAACTCCAG
This sequence comes from Trichonephila clavipes, assembly GCA_019973935.1. Taxonomy (NCBI): domain Eukaryota; kingdom Metazoa; phylum Arthropoda; class Arachnida; order Araneae; family Nephilidae; genus Trichonephila; species Trichonephila clavipes. The sequence continues at coordinate 261,235 of BMAU01019381.1, read as the reverse complement.
GGGGAAGCGGGGAGAGTTATTGAGGCGTATTGATAGACAAAATTCTCGTTTTCGAACTGCTAAGACTATAATAATAAAATTTGATTTACATGCTTTTTTTTTTGTTGAATTGGAATCGACTAAGAATGCTCTGAACGAGGTATTGATGATAAAAATACCGTTTTTGCTCTGTTAGATTTAGACTTGAAATTTAGCACGCATGTTTATTTTATGGAGTAGAGATCCACTTAAAGTTGCTTTGGTGGAAATCCACTTGAATATTAGGTTAAGTGATAGCAAAAAATCTTTCTCCTTCTATTTTAGATATAAATAGAAATTAGATATTTTAATTTATGTCCTTTTTTTTATCAAGAGTCGAGAGTAATAGCTATAAATTTATTTTTCAATACAATATCGCGCGAAGTCTTATTACTAGATATCAAAAATTCATATATATGTAAGAAGTATACATTTATTCAGCATCATTAACTTTCCAGTGAAGCGGGTTGGTAACGGCTAGTATATATATATATATAATTCTACCTAATTAATCTTCAATCCCACCTGAAAAACTGGTTTTATTTACTGAACGGAAACAGAAACTTCATCCAATAAGAGATACAAAGAAGAAATGGAAAAAATATAATTTTAAATGAAAAAAATTAGCTTATATCTTTTCAAAGATAGTTTCTAATTATCCTTTGAAACTCTACAAAAAATAAATTCATGAGCAATGAAAATTTTTTGTTTCTACTTTAGATTTTACAACCACAAATATTCCTAAAGTTAACACAATAATATGTTCTCTTTCATTTTACACCTGAAAAATTCCTAAGATTTAAATATTTCATGTAAATTGGCATTTTTCAGAAATTTGTAATGTACATTCAAGAAAAATTATTATGAATCGTATAAAGATATTGATTTTGCCAAGTTCATTTTATTATTTCTAATGATATCTGGTACTTTTGTAAAAAAATCTCTTGTACGTTCAGTAACAAAAACTCATAAAATAAACTTTTAAAGATGCAATACAAACGATAAATTAGCTGCTACGTGATCGTTTAGTGATTATATTTAATAAAAGAAGGTTAGCAGGTCCTTTGTAATATAAAACGTATGAAGTCCATATTTTGTATTTAATTATGGAATAATAGGACAAAGCATTAGTTCACATTTTAATGGTTAAAGCTAAATAAGAATTTTTTAAAAAATCGATCGAATAAAGTACGAATCTTTATATGAATAAGGAAAGTAGATCATGAATGTCCATGTAAATGTAAATGATTAAATAAAAGTTTTTATATGTCACACTTTTACTCTACAATATCATATAAGATGACAACTTCACAACATATAAAAAGAACAGTTCTGCTCATATTTAATTGGGCACTGTTGTGCCTTTTCTGAAGTCTCATTCATACTTTACTTTCAAAGCATTTCAAATCAAATGAATCTTGCTATCCAATTGTATATGAAAAACATTTAATGAATTACTAACTCATAACGAATCTAATATACTTATTAATTTCCTTTACCTATATATTAAATGATTACAGCTCATTTTGTTCGAATAAATGTTAATTAACTTCACATATTGTGCAACTACATGAGAGATATTGCCGAAGTTTCGCGTTGAGCCTGTATCCAGTGACGAGGACCACTGCTAGGGGACCCATCTTAAAACTTCTACAGCAGATCTACTGGACGAATTTGTAAAATTTATTGGGCTTCAATCCCTCTACAGACGGAACATTAATGGCATCAACTCTCGAACTTGCAATTCAACAAAGCCCACTCCTGTTACGAGACCCCTTAGCTACCGTTGTCGCAGTTCTAAGACCTGAAACAAAGTATTTCCTAAATACTCATTCTAAAGTGTAAATACGTTTCTAAAATTATTAAATATACTTAGCTATATTTGATTATGCCCACGTCCAAGCTTATTCAGGCATTAATATATGTCTTAATTATGATTGTACAATTTTCATATAAGTACCATCACGATTCATATTTACGTAGCCTATATTAATCAGTATGGGACTTTTCTTCAAACTTTTTGAACCGCTTTTTTCCCACTAAATACTCAGTTTCAAAGTAGGATAAAAATAACTATAGTATGTGCTTATTTTCTCTTACATGTTTTTCAGAGACAATGTTAGGTTCTGCCATTGGAGCACTAGAAGATGCTGATATGCAACATGTAAAGGCTGTAAGAAGGTATGATCTCAATAGTATATCATTTTACTTATGTAACTTTTGTTCTCAATGTGGTTTTAGCTCAATATTAATAAATAAGTGGAAAAAGAACATTCAAAATTCAGTATGGTATATAAGTTGGACAATCCTTTTAATTATTGCGAAATTATAAAAAAAAAGGAAATTTTTTATAATTTTCATAAATTAGTTTCCTTTTTCCATAATTGAGTTCAATTTGAAATTCATGACACTCTAATGTAACTTCTATAAAATTGTGTCACAATTTCTAATCTCGAACTAATACTGGGAAACATAATTGAGAGAGAGCTAATATTATTCGTCTTTTTAACAAAAATCTAAAGAAGATAAAGACTTTGATATTCGGTTATATTTAACGCTGCGATACTTAGCCTCAATTATTTTTGTAAAAAAGTTACGAATCCAAAGTTGTAAAAACTCCCCAACTCGTTTTGAAACTATTCACACAATGTTCTAGAATATTTTAGACCCCAAAAATTCAAACATTTTCTAAAGAAAGCATATTGTAACGTCGACTCATTAGCAAAGCTCACACTCCTCTGTACAAGACAAGATTGGCGCATGGAGGGTCAATTGACTACAAGGGACATTGAGTTTCAATAAAGGCACCGGTGGTTCACCCCTTACACCGGAGACATAAAACGCGCGAACTGTTTGGGAGAATGGCTTTGTAGTCACTACTCCTTTCTTTACTTCCTGACTAACGGATGCCTGTTTTTCAGAACACTCAATTGACGAGACATCGTCATTTTGTGTTAAGATTGGCCTACCCTTTTGACGGAGCTAATTTGTATAGCGAGTTGTAGTGCAAAAAAATTTCGCAGAATTGTCCTCGGCGAAAAGTATGATCGGTCGAAATATAGCCTCCTGATGTTGGACACAGGTCTTTGTTACGGGAGCGTTCAGAATGAGCCGGACAATTATTCACTCGCATCAGTAGAGTGCAAATGAAGTCTGGGTGCCACGTGCAACATCTTTGACCAGCAAATGGGAGATGGCGGGGGAAGTGTGGGGACCCACTTTTGAAGTTTAAAACGGTTGATTTGGAATGAGAAACAAAAGAAGACTCGCTGTTCACCTTTCATGACCTTGCTATACTAAAACATTTGGGGGGCAGCCTGAGTACTGATAAACGGGGTACTGGACTTCTGGATTTCAATGCCCGACAAATGAAGGCGGAAAATATAAGCGGCACAACGGCTTGGCGGACCTGATGAAACTTTTAGGCATGGCTTTAATTTTATTTTCTTCTTTGAGAACAACGGAATGATTTATACTATAATAGTGTATTCTATATAATATTTATTTAACCCAGAAATAAAGTGATTTTTAACAATTCGCTGGATGACCGTAAACAATACCTTGTCGAGACACTACAATATAAATATTTTGTAAGCCATTCTGTAAGTGCATTAGTTTCTTCCTAACTGTGAGGCAAACTTAACTAACACAAGGGTTAAGAGTAGTCGGTATCCCTTATACCGACAATGTTAAATTGAGCATTTTTGAAACCTGTTTCTGAAAAAATGTTAAATATAAAAACCTCAAATTATGTCTGTATATTAATTAGGCCTTTTTATATACACTAAGTTAAAATGTTTCAAATATAATGTTTGCTTTTTCCAAAAAAATTCAACGTGAAAGTATCAATATAAAATTTTTGAAAATTGTTAATTTTTTTTTTTTTTTTTGCGATATCTGTTTTTTAAAAATATATTTTGGAAAAATCTCCAAAAAAGTAATTTCAGTATATATAAAGTTTCATATAGTTTATATGCAGCAAAAATTGCATGTGCATTCATTCAGTAGATTTTGAGAAAAATGTACACGCTGTTTGAAAGCAATTATTTTGAGAAAATTGCATTTTTAATATAAAAGACATTTCATCATAAAAATAATGAATTATAGCATGTATTTGTCCTGTTTTATTAAACATTAGTATCTTCTTAATTTTTAACGTAAAATAGGAAACAAAAAAGTCAGAAAATGCTCAGAAAATGCTCAGAAAATGCATACATAGTAGTTTTTTTAACGAGATATTTTGTAGAATTTACATCAATTTTCTCAAATTCTGTATCAATATGTGTAGAACTTTTAGCTTTGATGCATTACAAATATCAAAGTTGACCATAAAACACAATAAATATAGCGTAAACATGTATCAAGATGTAAAAGTAATAATTTGGGAATAGATGAATTTGCAACATTGTGAAAGGTTTCATTATGGATTTGTATTTTCACATGCAAACACAATTTCTAAAAGTTTCAAAATTTTCTCTAAACTCTACAAAAGATTTGAAGAAAGTTAAAACTAATTTTTTTTTGCTTCTAGACATGAAATTTATGTTAAGCATGTAACAAGCTTCTCGCAATGACAAAAAGCATTATACATCTGATATAGATATATACTTAGGTATCTTTTATTGAAAACCCTTTGAATATTAAAGCTTAAAAACCTGTCTGAACAATAAATTAACATTAATACTTCCAATGAAGTGAAACATTTAAAATGCATTAATTAATGTTTTCAAAAACATTCACACACACACACAGCATTAAAGTATCATTATTAATTTTTTTTAAAAAGTAACATTTTTTGTCACGATGTATGGTATTTAGCCTAATATTTTGGGAAAATCCCAAAACTCTTACATCAGTATATATAAAGGGTGTTTTTTTAGTGGTATAGAACTTTAAATTGCAATAAAACAACGATGTAATATTCGATTGACATGAATTTTTTTTATTCGAAAGATAATCTTGTGGTATTACATTTTAAATATGATTTTTGGCATAGGACTGTCATGGCTGGCTCGGATGTAGTCCAATCTGGACGTCCAATTTTCGATGACTTTTTCCAACATTTGTGGTCGTATATCGGCAATAACACGGTGAATGTTGTCTTCCAAATGGTCAAGCGTTTGTGGCTTATCCATATAGAAAAATGACTTTACATAGTCCCACATAAAATAGTCTAGCGGTGTTAAATCACAAGATCTTGGAGGCCAATTCACAGGTCCAAAACGGTAAATTAGGCGGTCACCAAACGTGTCTTTCAATAAATCGATTGTGGCACGAGCTGTGTGACATGTTGCGCCGTCTTGTTGGAACCACAGCTCCTGGATATCATGATTGTTCATTTCAGGAATGAAAAAGTAAGTAATCATGGCTCTATACCATCACCATTGACTGTAACGTTGTGGCCTTCATCGTTTTTGAAGAAGTACGGACCAATGATTCCACCAGCCCATAAAGCGCGCCAAACAGTCAGTTTTTCTGGATGTAACGGTGTTTCGACGTACACTTGTGGATTAGCTTCACTCCAAATGCGACAGTTTTGTTTGTTGACGTAGCCATTCAAACAGAAGTGCGCTTCATCGCTAAACAAAATTCGCTTATGAAAATCGGGAACAACAGCAATCTCGGTTTGGGCCCATTCGACGAATCTACGCCTTCCTTGATCATATTTAAAATGTAATGCCACAAGATTATCTTTTGAATAAAAAAAAATCATGTCAATCGAATAATACATCGTTGTTTTATTGCAATTTAAAGTTCTATACCTCTTAAAAAAACACCCTTTAGTTGTTAATCTGTAACACGTGGGTAAAAAATCATGTGAATTCATACATTATATTTTGAGAAAAATGTACATGCAGTTTTAAAACATCATGTTTGTGAAAATTGCATTTTTACTATAAAGTGTCTTTTCCTCACAAAAATAATGAATTTCAACATGTATTGGTCCCATTTTATTAAAAATTAGTATCTCTTAAATGTATTTGTATCAAAATAAGAAACAAAAATGTCTTAAATAGACAAGAAAATACACACATATAATTTTTCAGTTTTTGCCTAACAAAATATTTTGTAGCATTTACATGACGTTCCATAAATTATGTATTAATCTTGAAAGAATTTTCAGTTTTGATGCATTTCTTACATCAGAGTTGACCATAAAACATTGTAAATGCCTTGCAATAATGTGTCAATATGCAAAAGTCATGATTTGGGAATATGTGATTGTACGACATTTCGAAACTTTTCATTGTCAATTTAAATGTGTTAATATACTAACAACTTCCTAAGGTATCAGAATTCAGGTTTCTCTATATGTTAGACAAATGATTTCTAAAATACCCACAAGAAGACTGTTTTTTTTTTTTTGTTTTTAAATCTTTAATTCATTTATTTTTTATGTATGTAACAAAGTTCTCGCAACAATGACAATGTGTGTCTTGCAATTTTTTCTCAGGATCTATTAAACGTAAAGACTCAAGATATTGTGTGTACATTAAATAAACCTTTATCTGTATACTTATGTGAAATTTTTAAAAATAAATTGTTCAATCTCTTTATTTTTTAAAAAAAGAAAACATTTGCATAACATAATTAGGAATTTAACAAGATTTGTATTTTTTGTTATGGCATGTGTTTGTTAGCTAAATGCTTTAAAAATATTTCAAAAATTTCACTTCAGTATAAGCAAGTATATATATACATGTATACTACAGTGGTTTAGTTGCTACAAGCAATTTTAAAAATAAAATTTTTTGAAAACAATTTTTTATAAAAAAAAAAAAAACTTACCTAGTCTAAGTAAGTATTCTTTACAACTTAGTTATCCTTGTTTGTTACTCAAAAAATATTATGTTTTAAAATCTATTAGTTTATAACTAAGCTTCAAATCACTCCCGCCATTTAGCTACAAATTCCGCTCCAAAATCTAACAGTTAAACTTGCTTGCTTGATTGATTGATTGAATATTAACGTCGCACTGTTTAGCTACACGAGGGCTTTTGGCGATGGACTACGTAATTTTGAACCATGGTCAAGTGACGTGGACGACACCTGAGCTGGCACCCCCCTCTCCTAACTATCACACCATACCAACGGGTGGATGTTTCAACTCTTGACAGATTTAGCGTGCATCGCTGCCCTACACGGCGGGTCTTTAGTGGTACTGGGCTCGAACTCGTGACAAGGCAAGCCACGGTCCGATACCCATACCCCTCGGCTACCGCGGCCACACAGTTAAACTTGCAGCTATACTGTAATCTAAAGTTAGTTATGTATGCATAAATAATAAGCCAGAGGCTTTGCAACTGTTTAATTGGCCAATATTGTCAGTTTTATCTACCAAACTGTGAGTGGTCGACAGCTGATGATTTTTTAAAAGTCATTTTGATATACTTTACTGGAAAGGTGATGGATTGGAGATTTTAGAAATATCAAAAAGTCAAAATCGATAATCTGAAGATCTTTAGCCTACTGAATGCTTTTAACTTAGGACCTCTAGTACAGTGCTTCTCAAACTTTTCATACTTGCGACCAAATTTTCAATCATAATTTTCATCGCGCCCCCTTCGTACAGTAACCATACAATAACAATGTATCGAATGCATCAATAATGCACTCTGTGATAAAGCTACAATGCAATTTTAATCATACACCGTACAAATTATGAAGATAAGTATTAAATTTTGTGTATGATAAGCCCACATGAGAGAGTCAATAGTAATTATTAAACTTGTACTTATCTTAATATTGAGAGATTAGTTGTCAAATACATTTGCAGCGTAAATGTGAATTTTATTGTTTATTACGTCAGAATGTAAGTTATTTTGCTTACCTTCAATAAATTTGTAAGTTTTAAAATCTTTAATTTCGACATGCTCACGCCGCCTTCTTTGGGTTATCAGTCCCCCAAGGGGGCGTGCTCCACAGTTTGAGAAACGCTGCCTTAGTAAGGTAACAATACTCACACCAAGATGAGACCAACCACATCTACATGATTAATCGAAATGAAATTCAATAAATTCTTCTCTGCAATTTGAAATACAATTCAAAATGCATTATTCCACTTATAAGTTTTTGAATGTATAAATATAATTTAAAAAATAACGATACCCAGTGTGTGCGTCTATTTTGAATCTCTATCAGTTTATTCATCTAGCATGTCTATAATACAGAAATATGCTGAAGCAAATATTCTAAAATATTTTATACAAATGTAAGTAGTCGTAAATACTTGCATTTATAGTACATTTATTTCGTTGTGAATATCGGTTTTAAATTTGTAAAGCCGGTTGCTCATTGAATAAGTTTAAAAGAAATGCAAAGTAAAGGATTGAAACTTACTTGACTTATGTTAATATTAATGAAAAAACTAATTACCTGGAAACGTTAACCTGAATATTGTTCAAAATTTCTTATATATAATTTTTGAAATTTAAAATAAAATATCAAAAGTAAAAATAAAAAAAAAATGTAATAAACTTAAATTTCCAACGGAAAAGGACCTTAATAGTAGAAATTGTTTTGCTTTAGTACAGAAAACAAGAAATTGTAACATTAAACATAATTCATACAGTAAATTACATTTAACAAATAAGTTAACGTTAATAAACAGTTTTTATGTATAAGACATTAAATTTTCTACTTTTGTAATTGTATTGATTACATGATTATATAAAAGTTTCATTCTTTTCTTTTCTTTTCTTTTCTAGACTTACAGATATGTTCATGAACAAAGTATTTAAATTTTGGCTGTGGCCCTTCTTCATTTTTAGATTTTCAAGCTATTACAAAGAAGTATTGTACTACGTGACTTTGTACCAAGATTTAGCTCGCTCAGTAAGTCTTTTTTTTTCATTTATGCATTATTAAAATTGTACTAAATGAGCAAAGAATATTAATGTACATATTGCATAATTTTCTGTACCTAACAAATTATAAAATTCTAGAATAACGCATTCATAAGTTTGTGATTATTTTTTAAAAAGAAAAAAAGTTCATTTTATGTATATTATTTGTTAAAGGCAGTATGAGATTTAATTCAAATATTTAAGTTGCAAAATTTATGAAAGAATTTTTAGTATCGTTACCAAATTTAATAAAACGTCTCAAATATGTACATTTATTTTTTAAAGATGTGTTTGAAAATATTAATCGGAGTTTAATATGATACAGAGTAATTATTAAAAAAATTATGCAACAATTTTGTACATATTAAACCAAATCCGCTATAAATAAAACTTTAACACACTCCAAATTATTAAGTCTATCTCTTGGAAATATAGTGCATCTCCCAGTAAGGAAATTAGTATTTATTTTTAATAGAACACTCAATTGCCACTGTTAATTATTAAATAAAACTAAATTTGATTCTAAATATATAATGGCTGAATTACATTTCCTCAAGCGACAAGAATGCCAAATACGCCGGCCCCTTCAGAATCCAAATTTCACACCATGGCAACTTGACGTTTTTTGTATCGACACATTGAGCATGAATTAGCACCTGTACACAGTGGGTAATATTCGGTACTAGCAATTGAAACCCTAATTCAATAGAAATAACACCGGCATATTTTTTTATCCGTAATAACTCTCCAACTTTAAAATATTCTAGACATTCTTTTAATCGAGCGTCTCTCCCTTTTGAGGTTATCTAATATTATATTAAGCAATTGAAACTCTTTGAATTTACATGAGTCACGCTTTGCCCTACCTAGTCTATAATTTCATGTGGACTGTATATAATACTGTGGTTATATAACAAATGCATTTAACTAGACCAACTGGCCAACCAAACCTTATGGATGGTTCTCCAAAAGAGAACAATCTTTTAGAGCACCCAAGTCCAGTGGTACTCAACCTGTGGGTCGCATGTAGCCCACCGGCCTTTCCTGAGGGACCCATGGCACAAAGAACCTCAGTTACTTAACTAGTTAACCTCAGTTAATGTACTAGCGGGAAATTATATCCATTTTCGCATTCGTTTTATTTATATTTTTGGATTGTAGAATATAAACAAGAGGCTTGGTCATGAATAAAAGGAAATCGAAATTGCTTCGTAACTCATTAAAAGATACATAAGTGTAAATATTCTTTGTGTGTGTTTCTTAGAAAGGTTAATATAGAATTAAAGTAAAAGCGCTATAAAAAATGAGTTTTAATATTTTGATTAATTTTGCTTCGTCCGATGTTGCTTTGATCTGATAGTATCATAATACTAATTTTAATTCCAGCTCTTGCAATGAGCAGATGGAACTAATCCAATGCTCATTAGAGTGAGGCTTCTGTGCAAAACAGAAAAGTTTAAGGTCAGGGTGTTGGTGTGAAAGGCAAGCTAAGACTAGTTACAAACCTAGGGAGTTGCAGTTTACATTATGTTCCAGAAAGAGAGAGATTCCTAAGTCAATCTATATCAGGCAAATTTAGATTTTTAAAATAAGGCTTAATCACAAATAAAGTGAGAAATGAATCAATTGAATTATTTGCGATATCTGAAAGCCAAGGAAGGTAGTTTCATCCAAATTTATTTATGTTTATATCTGTGTATAATATTTACACATGTTTAAATATTCATAAAGGCTAAAATATAATCCTTTCCGATGTCTTCAAAACTGTAGGTTTCGCCCCTCTAATGCAAGCATATTGAGAAGTCGAAAACAAAAAACTATCTAAAAAATTATTAATTTACTGAAAGCATGCAAGTAAAAATTAAAATACACATTTACACTGATATAATGCACTTATAAATATTTCAGTACTGTGCAATGAATTTTATAACTACTTTAACAATACAAAGTTAAGAACGAATTTAATAACTACCTGTCTCCCCATAAACTTGTCATACATAAAATTAAAAACAAAAATTCACGACTTATCTTGATAATGTGTTTGGTTTATAATGAATTCCTTAAAATCCGATTAAAAATTACGTGATTCACTCTCTAATGCCACCGTTTAACACGTACGTGAGCGTGTCTCGTGTATTCGGGGTGGGGGAATGTAGAAAAGGAATTAATAAGCAAATCCTCTGAAATAAGTAATTCAATCCAAACACTGCTAAGGTCATTCTATTGGATTCCAAAGCCTTCGAAATAATTTATTTATTAATATTATTTTTACAGTGCACACAGAAGAGATCGTACTTTTTGTGAAAAAGTATGTATACTTCCGGGACAATTAACACACTGGCTGATCGAAACGTTTATATAAACCGGCGTTACTTGGAGATGTTAAAGTTGTACATACTGTAGATTTAGCTTCAAATTATAGTATTATTGAATTCAATACATTGTTATTCTATGGAGGGGGGGTGAGATGAAAATAATAATTGAATATTGGATCGCCAATATTAAAAGTTTGAGAAGCACTGCTTTAGAGATCTTACTTCCGTTGAAACAAAGCCACACACACAATCAATATCCCCCTAAATTTTGAGATGTAAGAGAAGTCTTTAAAAGAGAGTTAATAACGTTCAATATAAATGGTCCAAAACTGACAAGTGAAAGAAAATTAGCAAATAAATATGGACCATTTCTGCACGGTTAAATTTGTCAAAATAACTTAAAAAAATATGAAATAAAAATTTTAGTGAAATAACATTATTTAAATTACAGAGCAATTAAGATAATAAAAAGAAAATGACGATTAATAGCTTTTTTGAGTAATGTTGCTGAAACTTTTATTTAAAAATGTAAACTATTTAGCGTCGATAAAGCGCTTATTCAAAGTAATGTTAGCTTTTATGAGAGAGAATCACTTTATTTAGTTTATAAAACTTTTTTAACATCTTCTACTGTTTGAAATAATTTGGATGTACAAACCTTTTTTGCATACTAGAATATATCACGAAATCTAAAATCTAATACATTTTTTTCTAAAATGTATAAGCGCTAAATGTGAATGAATCTTTACGTCTCGTTATTTTGGAAATTAATTTGATTATGTAAGGTTAATCTAGAAGGAATATAACTATAATTATATTTATTCTGAGAGTTATTGCCATTATAATTATAATTATATAAATTGTTATGCCTCATAAAATCTGTATTCAAGTAAGTTCTAGTCCTGAAGGAGTTTGCCTTTTTACCACTAGTACAGCATTTCTCAAACTGTGGGGCACTCCACCCTAGGGGGCATGATAACTCTAAGAGGGGGGCACGAGCATACTGAAAAGTTGAAAACAAGTTATTATTTTTAAAAAAAAATATTAATTTACTGAAAAAAAAATTCTGACATAATAAAAAGTAAAATACACATTTACACTGATATAACACACTTATAAATGTATCAGTACTGCACAATGTATTTTATAAATAATTTAACAATACTAAGTTAAGAAAAAGTTTAATAATCACCTGGGACCCCATGGCTTCTTAAATATAAATTGTTAAAAAATTTACAATTATCATAATAGTTTGTACTGTTTACAATTAATAATTTAACTGCCGATTAAAAGTTATGTGATTCGCTCCACAATACCACGTAGGTGTGCGTATGTAATGTATTGGGGTCGGGGTGAAAAAAAAAGTAATAAAAATAAGCAAATACTCTGAAATAAATAAATATTTCGCAAACACTGCTAAAGTATTCTTATTACATTCCAAAACCTTCGGAATAATTTTATGAATTGAATGGCGGTTCACAGAAAAGATAGTACTTTGGAACAATGTATATATATGTCCAGGATAATTAACGTTTAAATTCTGCGAGATGTATATATTAAGAGGTTAAAATTGTATTGTAGCTTTAGCATCAAAGTGTCGTAATGTTGAATTCAAAACTTTGTTATTGTATGGATGAAAGTTCGATGGAAATTCTGATTGAATATTAGGTCGCAAATGTTGAAAGTTTGAGAAGCACTGCACTAGTATTAACTACTGCAAAATTTTAACCACCAAACTTGTGATTCATTGTAATTTCTTATACAAAATCAATGTATCTCAAATCAAAAACTCAAATCTAAATAACTGTTATCAAAATTCTCTAATGAAATGGAACAAAAATATCCCAATGTATAGAACTGATACAGTATATCAAAACTAAAATATCCCTCAAACAAGAAAGGGCATCCAAATCAAGAAGTCTATTCAGTACAAGAACTGATATCCAAAGAATATCTAAGACTCAAATTATGGTAAATTTCTATCGATAATACACATACCATAATAATGCATCATCGAGCAAAGATCTGCTATAAAGCTTACCTAATTGCCAGTCACTAAAAACTACTTTTAATTACAATCCTAATTTGAGAATAATTTGTGTGTATAGCATAATTAGGACAAATAAATGACTGGAAAATACAAGTATTTGAAATACAAATGGTCCACAGAAATTAATGTAAAAATACACAAGGAATAAATTCAAAAGACACGAGACAAAAATTAAATATATCAAAAATAACCAAACACGAAAAATAAATTTAACAAAATTACTCAAAAATGAAAAAAGAGTTGAATCAACATAAAAGATAATGACTAATTAAAATAAGCATGGATGAAAAAAGAAAAATTAAAATATAGTGGATGTCTAGAATATATGGCAAAATAATTTAAAACTATAATTTAAAAGTATAAAATCTGAAATAATATAAAAATGTATACAAAAATCACTAAACCAAACACATTTAAAAAAGAATAAACAAAATACATATAACAATAAGAAAAATTAAAGCTTAACTCAATGTAGAGAAAGTATTGAAAAATAACCATATGTGTGTGTTCTAACGGCAATTATTACAACAATAGTTATAAGCATTTTGCCAGAAAATAACATGCATACACATAAAATCTACATAATCTAGAACTAGAATTAATTGGCACAACGCATCCTAAATTAAGGCTGTTTTCGGTCAATGGTAAAGAATAGGACCCCCTGAATTTGGTGCATTTTTTCACATAAAAAAGAAATGAAAAATCAATATGATATTCTGGCTTCACTATCCTTTAGAGAGTAGCATTTTTTATCATAGACCTAATTTTTAACTAAGTTGATCCCTTTTTTCTGAAATGAAACGTGTTTCGCGTTTCTTCTCCCACACCGTAATGTTAAATAGGCAATGCCTTCACGTATTAAAATAAAAAAAATATTCAAGGAATAAATTTTAATTTTTAAAAACACTATATTGTTAAAAGAGGTATGAGTTATAATATTGGAAATTTACATGGAAATTGAGGCATTTTTCTGTCTGAAAATGTGTGCTTCGCGTTTAAATCAAGGTCTCGTACTTTTGCCGAAAACAGTCTTAATGCATGAATATATATATACATATATACATATATAATACACTATGTGTGTGTGTGTGCGTGTGTGTGTAGCGTAAATACTAAATGAAATACACTCAGGAACATTGAAAATAGCGACCCAAGAAGGAAGCTAAGTACAATCGCGAAACTTTGAAAATAAGTACAGCGTAACGTGATATGCAAATGATCCAAGTTTTGTGCCAATACGCATGCTCATACACGCTGAGGTGGAGCTACAATCAGGAAGAGGGGGCTATATAAGCCAGCGGAAATTCGAAAATTCATAAACGTGACGATTACCCGCCGATTGTAGGAAGACTTTGGTAATTGAAACATGCCAGGAAAACGTGCTAGAAGACATTTCTCACAGTTAAGCAAGTTTGAGAGAGGCCTGATCATCGGGATGAAAACTGCAGGCTGGTCGACGTGCCGTGTTGCTGGCCAGGTGGATCGTTAGGAGTGTGCCGCTAGAAATTGTTGGGAGCAGTGGACACCAGAAGGTACCCACGCGCGGAAAGCCTGGTCTAGAGTGACCAGGAAGACCACGAGGAGAGTGGATCGAAGGATCGTGCGGCAAGCACTTGTGGACCCCACAGTGACTTGTTCAACGATACAAGCAGACGTAAGCGCAGCAATTCTTCCACAAACAATTTCTAGAGACCTTGCAGAAGCAAAGCTTAAATCTAAGCGCCATTTCCGTGCACTCCCTTTAACACCGGAACATCGGCAAATGCGTCTACGCTGGTGCCAAGCCAGACCAATGTGGAATGTCACAGATTGGCAAAAGGTTGTGTTTAGTGATGAATCCCGGTTTGTTTTGGGGACACATGATAACCGTTTACGGTTGTGGAGACGCCCTAGTGAGCGGTACAATTCCTCCCACACTGTTCTACGTTACACTGCCCCACACAGCTGGTGCAATGGTCTGGGGGGCATAGCCTATGATAGCCTGTCCACTTTAATTGTGATGCGTGGAACCTTAACGGGCCAACGTTACGTTGATGATATTCTTCGACCTCCTGTAAAACCTTTCCTAAATGGTCTCCCAGAGGCATTTTTCCAGCAAGATAATTCTCGTCCGAATACAGCAAGAGTTGCTCAAGACTTCTTACGTCATTTTCAGACTATTTCATAGCCGGCCCGCTCCCCCGATTTGTCCCCTGTAGAGCACGTGTGGGATCAGCTATAAGTGCAGATGCCATCGCGTCACTCTGTACATGATTCAGAGTTGGTTGTTCAAGATTTATGGGCCCATCTGCCTCAGGACAACATAAGGTGCCTAATCAATTCAATGCTGGACCGTGTGGCGGCATGTATTGCAGTTGGAGGTGGTCCAACGCGCTATTGAAGTTGCCCAGTATTTGTGTCGTCACACACCCTGCATTCATTTAATTGTCTTGTTTTTGAGATCAAGTGAATGTCTCATCTGTGGTCTTATGTGTATTAAATTTCATTTCAATCCGATGCTTTCTTCTTGGGTCGCTATTTTCAATGTTCCTGAGTGTATGTAAATTTTAAAAACATCATTCAGAATAAAGCATAATACAATTGTGTTTTATTACAGTGTATGTTACACACACAAGTTTTTCTACGTTGTATAATGAAGAGTAATAATAACTTAAGTATTCATATTAAAATATTATGTCATTTTTCATTGAATAAATGACTGTTATTCATGAAAATTCAGAAAAAAGCAGTTAAGTAGAAAAATACATAAACAAAAATAACTTATTTCTTCAATTAAATTTTTCTAAGCAAAGTTCTTTCTAATTATGTTAAAATAATAGTTTTATAGTGTATTTTAAATTATGTATTTTAATTTTTTTTTAATATTGAAATAAATTGGCAGATTATTATGCATTAATTTGAATGTAAATAACAACAAACATGATTTTTTTTCACTGTCGTGGTATATTTTGAATGCATACTTTTGTTCTATTTAAAGGCATTAAAAGAAAGAAAGGAGGAATATTTAAGTAAAAACAAAACAAAGTGTAAGAAAAAGCGTACAGCATTGATAGATGCGCTGCTCAAGCTTCATTTGGAATCTCAAGAATTAAGTGAAGAAGATGTAGTAGAAGAAATCATTACTTTTATTCTTGCGGTATGTATTTAATTATTTATCTTTGCTTACAACTTCAAAAACCCATATCCACTGAGTGGTAATTTAACTATTTCCGTTAATTATAAATATATAGTCAAACGAATAATAGGCAAGGAACGTGTGAAGTAGTACCCCTTGGGTGATACCTTAGTCCTACGTCAACTTCGTGACCTTGCGGTGTGGGATTGAATGAAAGACCAGGCGTTGTTATGAACTTAAAATGTCTTTATTAAGGTCTTAACTTAATCACTAACAATGATAATATTTATATTTTAACTTCGAGGATCTAAGGTGAGAAAACACACAATACGTATTACCAAATAAGCGTGATCTTGACCACAATATTTAACTTTCCCGTCTGGTCTTAATCTCTGTTTATATCACAGTGAATAATAGATACTAGAACAACACTACCTTAATCTATTGTTTAATCGCAATCTCTCAGATCATCAATATCTTTAGATTGTCTCGCGGGGAATTGGATCCACCTTGACATGATCGTTCTGACATGGATAGCTTCACACTCAACGACGGCTTTCTTTTCTCTTCTTTCAGTTCACGCGCTTAAGCCAGACTAGCATAATCACTTCCCAATAGGTCATGCGCTTACGTTAAACTTCTGCTACTTAAGGTGCCTGACTAGTTGCGGAGACATTTTTTTGAAATTTTGCAGAAAATTTATTTTTAAACTCATTTTTTGTTTAATTATAACTGAAAACTAATAAAAATAGCAAAAAAAATTTTCTCTTTCAATGCATTTTTTTTAAATATGGCCAATCTTAGGTTTAAATTAGACGTTATTTGTACGTTACGTTAAACATAGTAAAATAAATTCTAATGCATAATATTTTAAGAAACCCACATAATTTTACTCAAAAAACAGTTACTAATGAATTGACCTAATATCTTTGAAAAATTTTAATTTGTTACTGAACTAGAAGTCAAAAAGTGCACGCAATGCAAATTTTTCAAAAATTTCACATTTATCACACAGAAAAAAAAATCATAAAAAAGGTAAATATGCTGTTTTTTCTTAATCGCTAGGTCACAGCATACATACTATAATAATGCACAATTACACAAAATTACAGACAATTATCTACAGAACTTTTTGAGATATCATGCTTACCGTGTTGTAAAATATCAAAAATCTGTTTCAGAGAAAATGCATTTAAAGATTTAAAATTCAAAATTTAAAAACTATACTCCTAAAAATCTAAAACCTCTCTATATCAAAAGAACAAACATTTTCAAAGCAATTATGAATATTATATTCTTTCTTCAAACTTTTATCTTTTAATATTTTTAACAATTTTATAGTGTCAAAAAGCTTTTTCTTAAAGTCTAAGTACAAAGTTTACGAAATACAGATTAGACGTATAAAAGCACTTTAAAAAACCTTATTGCATTAAAAATAAAAACATTTTACATAGAAAAACAAATATATATTATTCCAGATTATTTTAGAAGTTAAGAAATATATCATACAAAATATATTTGTGTTGTTTTACCAGTAAACATTCACGAAAATCTCTTGAAAAATATTGTTTATCACAAAAGTTATCATAAATTAAAATAAAAATCCTGCAAAGAAATACTTTAAAACCCTCCATATGAATATACTAAGCCTTCTGTTTTTTCATCCTTAGTACTTTTTGTTTTCCTAGCTGCTTTTCTTTTTTTTCGAGACAATTTCGCAATCGGTAAAGAATGTCTTAAAGATGTTGAATTTCATTGTTTATCAAATTTAAGTAACTCTTGAGCAACACTTTCAGGAAGGGAGAACCATTTACATTTCGAGTTACTGATAATATACCAGCATAACCAGAATTATAAAGTATTAGAGCTAATAATGCACCCAAACGAAATGTTTCCAGTCCAATAAATATATTTTTGGGAACAATATTCCACAAAATGTTGTTATAACTTTCATTGCAGTTCTGTGTCTTACCATGAAGACATTTTTTCAACAAAGTTTCATTACACAGTTTTAGATATGTAGGCTTTATTTGGTTTATAATTTTATTAGGAAGTCCTTGCTCAATTTCTTTGAGGGAACTCCCAGCTGCTTTTGCCCTTTGGTAACGACACCAACTCTCAGATCCTTCAGGACACTGTCCATGCAATGAATTGTTTTTTCCAGATACACAGTGAAAAAATGCAGCTATTACACTACTCATCATCTTTTGTAGATTACCTACATTGCTTCGAATAGCTATTCCATAATAGTTCTGAATTCTGTCGATTAATTTATCAGATAATTTATTTTTCCCTCCCAAACCTTTTGTCGTTTCTTTTAATTGATGCAACCGCCCCCCCACACGTTTCTGTACATGACCTATACACTCGAGTTTGCTTACTGTATTAATTCCATAAAGTTTTTAACATATTCATATCCTTTTGAGTCCCCATCTCCGTAGTATTCATTGTACTGTACATTCCTCACATTTGATCTCTCAAATATACGGTAGACTCCAACAACCTCCATGTTCCCCGCGGAACCTTTATAGTTCGAACATACATGTTTCGATGATTGGCTATTGCCTTTCGCGCATATGTGGCAATATTGTGTCATAACTTCAATGTCTAAAATTTTACCACTGTCAACTGATATGGCACTTACACACCCATTCAAAGATGAGTAGCCTCTGCGTTGCCAAGTACCATCAATGGATATTCCACATTTAGTGAAACTATTTGAGCCTTTGATTTCACTCAATGCAGCGTTGATGTTTTCTTGAGCAACGCGTTCAGTTGCTTTCAACAGCTTTCTTTCTTGATTGCGGAAAACAACTTTTGACACGAAAGGTAAACCGAGGAAAGCACATAACTTTTTGCCAGCTGAAAATCCTTTCCCGATTATCCTTAGCCCCAAAACAATTGAAGAGTTTATAAGACAAGAACCTTTCATCTTCTCTGTTGTAGGGAAACCTTTAAAGAAGGAGCAGTTTTTGCACTTTAGGTTCATATGTGAGCATAATCCACTGATAGAGTCTTCTATAAGTTCCAAGCCCTGAGAATAACAATCAGGACAACAAACTATGGCAAAAAATGAAATCAAAGTTTTCCAGCTGACTATTATATTGTCTTTAGAAGTTTCAAATAATCTTTCTGAGAAAATTTCCAAACTTGTATGGCTTGATTCCAACTTTTTGGCACTAGCGGATTCAGTAGAATTGAGCTCAGATGTGTTTCATCATTCTCATTAATAGTGGCACGAATGGTATAACGATTTCCAGTAAATCGGCGCTTTTTAGACCTCCCAGATCTTGATTTAGCCATAATTAATCAATATTTTGTCTTAAGAAAGACAGTTTTTTCATAAAATATATCAAAATAATAAATTAAACGAGGAGCGAAGAATCGAGTAGCTAGAACATAAACAAATCGAAAAATGACAAACCTGTAAAGTTGTTGCCAAATTTTACTAAAACTATTAAATAATTTTTAAAAAAATATCACCATATTCAGTTTTAATGTTACCAAAATTAATATTTTATAAATAAATTCAATAAAATTCCAAAAAAGAGTAAAAATCTTTCAAATTCAAAGTACTTCCGGTTTCGATTTCTAACTTCCGGTTCGTTTTTGTTGTTCTCACTTGACATAAAAACTGCTATAACTTCGTAAATAATTGGAGTACAAGCAAAAGTAAGGTATTTTTAGAAAGAAGAAAATTCAAATATTAAAAATATCAAATAATTTTTTTTTTGTCATGTTCATCAAAATTGATGATTTTACACTAGTCAGGCACCTTAAAAGGTTTCTAATTTGCATGTTCACATTTCGCTTCTCGATTTGGTTGGAAAGAATTTGCCTTTTTTGGCCTCAAAGAACCCAAGAGGAGATTTTAGTAGAAAACGCGATGAGCTCGTCACCAACGAGATAACTTTTCTAACATCTAATCAGTTTATCCAATTAGTATATGACTTTCTCTTAAAATAATTACGCTGGATGTTCAATGGAAAAATGATATAATGCATCTTATTTCGTTTAGTATTTTGGTTTAATGATTTGTTTGATGAATTTACTAAAAGAAATAAACATCGAAATCTGACGATCCTTCTTAAATTTCATTAAAAGCTTCAGAAAAACTATCAGTTTTATCTGTAATTTGATAGCTTAGTAATTTATTTCTATATGAATGAAAAAATGTGGCTTGAAAGCTTAACTTCAAATAAATACATTTAAATAAAAATAGATATGCTAAAGGTTTATATATATATATATATATATATATATATATATATATATATATATACTAATTAATTATATTTATATTACTCCTAGATTAAATATGCTCAATGTTTTTTTTTTAATTTTTAATAAGATCATTACATAATAAAAATGAAATTTATGTGAGGAATTTAATCTATACACACGTATATCATTCAAAATTAGCATATATCATACATATGTTATTTACAAAAATAAGACGAACCAAGACAAAGCAGATTAAATAATGCTTGAAAACTTGATCCTTTTTAGTGGAATCAAATGGTAGATGTTCGAAAATAATTTCATGCCAATGTTTTTCCTGAATACAACTGGTATTTATTACACTAAATAATTTTCTTTATTTCAAAAAACAAACATGTTGATTCTGATTAGAAATTTTGGGCATTTGTGTTACTTAAATATCTTACAATTAATTA
The DNA here is from genome assembly GCA_019973935.1 of Trichonephila clavipes. Lineage (NCBI taxonomy): Eukaryota > Metazoa > Arthropoda > Arachnida > Araneae > Nephilidae > Trichonephila > Trichonephila clavipes. Next base: position 240,215 of record BMAU01019381.1, on the reverse strand, counting down.
AAATTCTATTTTAACAGAACGTATAAATTTTATTGAATAAATTGGCTTATAAAGTTGTTTTTATAAAAATTTCTTTTCTTTAAACTTTCTCCCTATTTTCAATGCTGCGAGGTTAAAAAAGTAATTTCATTAATAACACATTTTTTTCTCTTCATGGAAAATTGTCTTAAATTATGATAATGTTAAAGGTGTGGTAGTGTAAGAATGGATCTAGAAAGCTCAGTCATAGTTAAGCCGTGGGTAGCCTAATGGTTAGAGCATCGGACTCCAGACCGGAAGGCCTGGGTTTGATGCCTCCAAATACCCTCCGAGTACACACGGAGTACGTGCTCGTTAAATCAGTGGGTCCGTAGTCTTGTGGACTTAGTCACGAGCGCAAGGGGACTGGAGAATATTTCCCTCCACTTCAGTTTCAATGCAGAAATTGTGGAGGTGGAGATAGATGTGGTGTCGCCAGATATCGTCCCTTTGGGAAATTTCTCCGAGCTAAGTCGTACTGTTACCTGTATGGTGCTCGTACTGTTACCTGTATGCCCCATGCCACGATGAATTTCAAGGGCCTCGATCTGACTACGTCAGACAAGAGGCATAAGAAAAAACAACACATTTTTTAAATTTTTTAAAGTACGAGTCAAGAAACTTAAAATGTTTGTATTAGCTCATTTCTAGTGTTAACTTTTCTTTGAAAAGTATTACCGAGTTGAGTTTGCAGAGTTAAGGTAGAAACAACTCAAAATAATTATAAAAGGCTTATACATTTGATCTTTATGGGCAATTCCTTTACTTTTACCAGTATCATGATTTCTTTTTTCAAAAAATGCATTCAAATTTCTGAACATTCCAGCATCCATTAGGCCGTGAATATGTACGACGCTTTGATTTCAAGAAGACGGGTGAATTATAGGTATACGGTGAGCAAGAAAAATTCTTGCGCTAGTAGAGAACTGTGAAAAAATATAATAGTTTTACATACAGAAATAAAGCTTCCAGATTCTTTGTTTTCATGAGGAGCTTATATGTATGTCTTTCTGAAAAATAAATATGTATGTCGAACTATTTTCAAATTTGATATGAAAACAGTTAATTCTTCAATGTTTGCGAATTATATAATCGAGGTTCCTTCTGGATAGATTATAAATACAATATTGCGAATATAGAATCGAAGCGTTAGAAACAGATTGATCGACAGGAAAGAATAAACCGGATGCCATAAACATAGATTAATAGAACCAAATTTAAACGTTTGGTAATTACGGATCACACTACAAAACTAATTACCCATTAAGACATTTAGGGCCTCTTACGCAAGCATCTATATTAGTGCTATGTCGCTCGAAACACAGGAGAATTTTACCGAGATGTTTATAATCGTGATTATTTTTGATTTCAAATTGCATGCGTATTCATCTGCACTGATACATTGGACGCTGAACCTGGATAAATAAAATGTATTTTATCGTCTTCTTAGATAAATCATGATCCTGATTGCAGCATCACAGTGGTTATATTAAAGTCTATAGTCTCATGACGATATTTCTTTAATGTTCCTTTACGCATTGCCACGTCAGTGATTAGGATAACATTAAGTTTTGTCATTTCATTGCAGTTTTCTTAAAACGCAAATCCAATGCTGTGAACAGGGATTGATACTTTGTAAACTGGTGTTTGTAATCTGTTTTGATTAATCGTTATAATATGTGACTACTTATGGCTCCCTACTTTGAAAACGTTTTCATTGCCCGCAAACAAACACCACTGTGTTGGTGAGCCTGTTTGTTGAATATCCGTGGTTGCTGATTAAGAAAAATTCTTTCACCACATTTCCTCTGGCTGTTGCACCAGTGATGCGAAAGTAACACATACTAACCTATATAAAAATTCGTTCAGAGCTTTTTTTCATTACCAAAGCGTAACCAATTGTGTTCTAATAATGGAGGATGGACTAAAAAATTATTTTTTTACGTTATTTGGGTCAAGTGAGCTTTAATTGAAAGTATATCAGAGTTATATTTTATATGATTCTCTCTATAAATTTAATTTTGATACATTTTTCCATTCATATTGTATAATATTATTTAAATGACAAGCAGTGTATGTAATTTCAATTTTCTGTTTTTTTTTTACCTCTCAATTTTTTAGGGATATGAAACAGTTGCCATGTCTCTTACTTGGGCCTTATACTTAATTGGTCTCTACCCAGACGTGCAGGAAAAAATACAGGAAGAAATAGATAAGGTATTTGGCGAAGAGATTGATAGAGATATCACGGAAGATGATCTGAATCAACTGAATTATTTGAACTGTGTTCTAATGGTAATGCATATGTATACCTCTTAAATCTACAAATATTTATATTTGAAAATTATTTCATAAGGTAACGTTAACAATTGCCACTTGTCTGGTAAGACACTGTTTAGCAAAAGAAAACCTTTTTTATAATACGAAATTCTATTATATTCAATTTAATCGTAAAAAGATTTATTTATGTAGGAAGAAAAGAGAAAGAGTTATTTTAAAGTTATTATGAATGCCTTATTTTTAAGAGCCATTTAATAATGCACTTTAAATTGAATATCTACATTTGTTAAGAATTGCAGCAATAATTATTTATCTTTTTGATATCTAAAATGCTAATGCTCATAACATTGATATGATGATTGCTGTTAAACGTATATTTATCTAGTATGCATTTGATATAAGTACTCAAATGCAAAATATTTTATTTAAGAAATTAAAGATTATTATGCTGTGAGTATTCTTCTTTTTTATTAGTTCAACCATATGAGAATAATTCACCTATTTTCTATTTCCAAAGGAATCCAACAGAATTTATACAACTGTACCAATGTTTGGAAGGGAGTCACTGAAAGACACCGTTATATGTAAGCAGAACTATTTGTCCTATTGCTAATAAATATGATACACGAGTGAATATTGAGATTATTATTTTTCTTTTATTGAAATACATAAATTTATCGTGTTTATTACGTTAAAAATTTTTACTGAAGCATATATATGTACTAAGTAAAATAAAATACTTAATTAAGATATTCTATCATTGCTGAAACTGTTCTTAGTATTTTAGACCTTACATTTTCCTTAACAGAATTCTTTGGCAATTTTCCCCTTTGTAAAGTTAATTATTTATTAAATAACTAAGAATTTTCGAATATTTGATTTCATTTCAAATTAAATATAACGTTTTATGAAACTGACATGCACATTTGTTTCAGTTTTAAGCATTTAAAAATATTTTTTATTCTATTTACAATGCCTAAGAGTTAGTACTAATAGTAGTTTTCAAAATTAATTAACAAATAAATAAAATATTGTTAAGTTTTTATTCATCCTCAGAAATAACATTTGTGAAAAGTTAATAAGACGAATAATAAATAAAAGGCGATTTCCATATATATCATTTAATGTGTTGCAAACAAGTACTCAGCCTTTAATCACTGATATATGTGCCAATTTATTACAATTAAAGTACTTACATTGTTTCTGATAGAATTTTTAAGGAAATGATTATTTGATTTTATAGAGTATATATTGAAAGTAAATCATCCTAAGTTAATGAATTTTTAGGTGGTCACACCATACCAAAAGGAGCATCCTGTCTTGTCTTGTCATATTTTCTGCACAAAGATGAAAATGTGTTTCCGGATCCGGAAAAATTTGATCCGGACCGATTTTCCCCCGAAAATTCTACCAAAATACCTGAAGGTGCATACGTGCCATTCTCTGTTGGGCAAAGAAATTGCATAGGTAATCTTCTTTAAAATATTTGAAATATTTTCCTGCTCAAAATCACTCTTATCCGTCTTATTATAAATACATTGTGTAGTCGAAAGTCATGGGGATGCTTAGGATTATAAATAATTTTTGAATTAGTATTGAAATACTAGACTAATTTTTGGTAATTTTGATCATGGAAGGTATAACATTAATATTATACAAATAGTAAGAGGTTTCCCGGATGGACATTGACATGTCCTTTCTTCACCGACTTGGAAGGTTGACTGGTTAAGTGTCCACACGGCCAGGAGAAGGCAATCTATTACCATTTGTTACACTTCCCCTTTGGTTCATAGGTATCATTCTCGATGAGGAAACAGCAGAGTTGTGATTCCTGGATCTTCCCCCTTTTCTTAGAGGCATCACTGGAGTGGCTTTCTTGTCTATGCATGGACGAAGATCAGATGAATGATAAGGTCCGAGAACCTCATGTCAGTTGTTTGGAATTATGAATAAGTCGTCGGAGAGTGTTGAGTCAAAAAAAATATAAGGCACATCATTTTTAGGCAAGAATTTAGCTGTCTTCTTCTGGGCAGCATTGCTAAGGGAGTGAAGGTTTTCCTAGACATTATAACCTGGAGGATACGAAGGACTAGGAAGGTGTTTTTTACTATAGAAGATATTTCGCTGATCTTGGTATTCTTCAATTCTTTCAAGAATTTCAGAAGAAATTCTTGCTAATCTTTTCAAATATGAGGTAATCTCTGGGATGAAATTTCCATTATCTATGATGGCTCGAAAGTCACTGGACACATCATCTATAAATGTCATTTCTCGTTCAAACTGCAGGTAAGCAGCAATTTTACCGGGGGTATCACACTTGACACTTTTTAGAATGAAACGTATAGACGACAACTTATCTTCCCATTCATCGGGGCGATTGTGAACTATGATGGAAATTCTTGGTTTTAGGTCACGGTTTTTCCTTTCAACAGGATTTGCTTGAGGATGATAAACAGAATGAAAATCTTGATAAATGTTTAGGATGAAACCAAGTTGTTGCATTACGGCACCCACAAACTGACAGCCATGATCGCTAATTAATCTTATGGGTAAGCCTTATCGTAATATAACTTCTTCCATTAGAGTTGTCGCACATTCTCTAGCAGTGGCTTGAGTGAGAGCAAAAAGTTCAACCCATCTTGAGCAACAGTCCTCAACAATAAATATCCACTTCTTTTCGGATGTACTTTCAGGCAAATGTCCAAACAGATCAATTGATTGATTGATTGAATATTAACGTCGCACTGTTCAGCTACACGAGGGCTTTTGGCGACGGACCACGCAATTTTGAACCATGGTCAAGTGACGTGGACGACACCTGAGCTGGCACCCCCTCTCCTAACTACCACACCACACCAACGGGAGGACGTTTCAGCTCTCGACAGATTTAACGTGCATCGCTGCCCTACACGGCGGGTCTTCAGTGGTACTGGGCTCGAACCCGTGACAAAGCAAGCCACGGTCCGATACCTATACCACTCGGCTACCACGGCCACCCAAACAGATCAAAGGAATTTGTATCAAAATATTGAGAATACACTCGTGTACGTAAGAGTCTGGAAGGCCTTTGATTGGACGGTTCGTAGCGGTTGCATTCTGTGGAATTCTTTACATAATTAGTGATATAAGAATGCATACTTGTTCAATAATACCGTTAGGAGATTCTTTCAAACGTTCCATCGGATCTATAATGGTCTGAGTTCAGTGCAACATGGTGAATTTTTAAAATATTTTGTTTTTCGTGAATTGGCACTACTAACTGGCCTCTTCACTTTCAGAAGTAGTTGAGCAACGGAATAATATTCCTTGATTCATGAGGTATCCACTTTCTAACGAGTTTGCAAAATTAACACTCTTTTCATTATTTTTAAAACATTCAATTATTTTCTTCACCTCGTCATCCTTCAATTGTTCTTGGCGAACTTCTTTATGTGAACGTATGGGAAAAACTACGAAAACAGCAGGAATGTCACAGTCTGTTTTCTCTTGTTCTGACGTGGTTCTAGACAATAAGTCCGCAATAAATTTCGATCTTCCGGGAATGTAGTCGTTTGTTAGATTATAAGATTTGATCTGTAGTGCACATCTTGCAAGTCTTCCGGTGGGAGAATTCAAAAAGAGATAATAACCATTTTAAAGGCTGGTTGTCAGAGGAAAGTCAAGAAATAATTGAATAAAGACCTTTATAAAATTAAGTCTGATTCTGGCTCAAAATATCACATATATATATATATATATATATATATATATATATATATATATATATATATATATATATATTATAACTAGTCATAAAACACAGTAAGAAATATTAGAACAATAGTAAACTCTTCACCTTAGGAAGCAATATTGCAAATTTAAACAATGTTTCTTGACTTGTCGAGCTTCACCTGTAATTTGCTTATACAATCGGCCACAGGGAAAGGATGAAATACTATAGGAGTGTAATTAATACCAATTAATAGTAAAAAACTTTTCAAGTTGATATACTACTTACGAATATAAAGTTAAAATCGTTGTACTAAAAAATATAAGATGATAAATTTTACTTCGTGAAACACAACATATTATTTCCCGCCAATACAAATTAAATATTAGCAGTACCACTTTAAAACAAAATTAGTAAATTAAGATAAAATAAAAAGTAAGTCTATAACTATACATTTAAAACCTTAAATATTGATGTAAAATGTATTGGAAATGAAAGGGCTTCCTTAAATATACAGTGAAACTAATATAAAATAATTTATTATTAATTTTATCAAACATGCACAATCATTTTTAGTAACAGTATAATTAGTTTGCTTATGTGTACTTCTAAAACTGTAATGCTAGTTGTTAAATCTATATATAATTTCATAAAAATGTAATTATAAATTATCCTAACTATTGCTAACTGGGCCACCTTGAGACAAACTTCTAGTTTGTTTATACAAGGAACCAATAATATTAATGTAATTTTCTTTTAAGACTAATTCTATGTGAGTACTAATTTTCTGGAAAATAATAGAAGTATCATAATAGCTATAATTTTCCAAAATTACCGTAATCATATTATTGATTTTAATGGTATTGAATACAACTTTAAAAACAAAACTACAAACTGAATAAATACTTTTATTTCTAAAACAATTTATAAGATATATTTTACTTTTATCAATAATATCTTTATTATTCTGCTTGTTGATGAACTTTTGTAGAATATTATGCAGCGTTTTTCTTGCAGTAGTGATATATGTTTTAAAACCAGTTGTTACACTACGAAATTTAATTGGATTTTTATGGAATTTAGGTGTTAAAAATATATAAGAGAATTTAATCTTTGGAATAGAAACAATAATACGACTACTAATTTCTCTATGTGTTGAGTCGAATTTTTTAAAAGATTTCTTGTTCAAAAAGTGTTATAGGGGAGACCGAAGCAAGATTCTATTTTAACAGTTTTTGTTGCTTTTTAATCAATTCATATGTTGCAAAGAGTGGAGAGAAAAAAGAAACACGAAAGTGAAAAACTAAAAGGGTTAGCACTTAAACACAGATATTAAAGTATCGCGTATTTTATAAGTGTACTTGAAAGGTAATGTTGGCATATAGGGCTATTAAATATAATTTTATCTGGAATCAGAAATGTTTAAAGGTTAGGCCATCGGTTTCGGAGAAATTTTTGGGTAATTAATTTGATACTTGAAGATGTAATGAAAAATAAAAGTTAAGTGCTATATAGAGAATTTAAGTTTCCATCTAATTTAATTATTCTTACATTTGCGCGCCAATTTTAAGAGGTTGTCATAGACGTGATTTTTTCTCTCTTCACAAACTTAATCACTTTTTAATATGTACAAACAATACAAAACATCATTTGTAAATACAATTTACACACTGTAGAAATACTTAAGCAATAGGAATACTAAAATCAAATGCAATAAGATAAACGAAACTATAAGAACAAACACAATAATGACACTTACAAAATATTAATTTATAACAATGAATTTCCGTAATTATAAATGTGCATTAGCTTTTTCAAATCTATTTTATATCCAGAATATAAGAGCTCACATTTCCTATTATACTTTCATAATTTTGGATTCGTATTATAGGTAGCAGAAATTGTATTATTATTTTATATTGTAAAATAATGTCATTTCAAACAATAAGATAGTAGATATAAAAGTACATGGTATCATACAAATCTTAAAATAATAATAATTCTGCATGTATGAAACACATTTTTAAAAACATAAAAATATAGACACTAATAAAATAAAATTATAAATAATATGAAAAAGGTGTACAACACAACTTATATGCAGTATTCAGTACAATAAAGGATATTTCATCGTATATGTGTAATGAAATTTAAGAATATAAAAATCTAAGAATTATAAAACATAAGAATGCTAAGAATAAAAGAGTTATTAGAATATATATATATAAATCAATATAATAATTATAAGAATGCAAAAATATAAGAGATATTTTTTAATAATTTTGTGTAGGAAAAGTGGATTCACACATTTCTAGAAATAAGTATATCATCACCTTTATTGTTTCTGTTTCAACGAAGAACTTAATGAAATAAAATTTTTACAATATTCACTGTGTGTGTGTGTGTAACCTAAAAGTAGCACATATAATATTTTAAATCTCACCGCAACCTTCTATGTATTCGTTTTACGGACAAAATTCTTTTCTTTCTCTGACATCACACACTCACTAATACAAACTGTATCCCACTACTTATTCTTGAACACATCTCTCTGAGAAATCTGCGTGATCAAATCACAGATGTTCAGGGATGCTGATAAGAAAACAGTAAGAGGTATACATATTAAACTAAATACGTTTGTCCTCTTAATGTTTCAAGACATATGCAGAATTTATAATGATTGAATTATTTTTTATCCACTGTATAGTATCTAAAAATAAACTTCAAGTTGTTAAATTAATTTTAAATTTTGATAAAGAAAATTTCAAGAAACAGTGAATCCTGATGTATGGCCAGTGTATCAAAACACAGAATTTCGAAATGGAAAAAAAAATTAAATGACATACAATAAAATTACTTATGAATAAAATAATTAACAAAATAATAAAATTTAGTGGAGAAAAAAGAATGCAATATGACTTTACATTTGTTTCTCATAAAAATCAATGTTATTAGCATTAGTACATTAGTTATTTCTCTAATAACTTAATTTATATTTTTTTAACTTTAAAACACCAATATCTATCATAAATGTTAACTCATTTGACATCTTAAGATAAAATAATGAGTACATTAAAATTTCTCATAATTTTGTATAAAAAAACCACATACACTCTGCTTTCTCAATTAAAGTGTAAACAATATCTAGTTTAAAACAAAATATATTATAAAAATTAAAATATATCATATCAGATCATATATATTATTATTCTTCGCAAAGTCTTGTTAAAAAAACTCAGTTATTTCTGTATTACGTAAGAAGTGTTTTTGAGTTATTTTCTTTATTACAGATGTTGAATATAATTCAACTGAAAATTTTCAGATGGATGAAAATGACTTAAGCGGACTGAATGAGCCAATTCAGTCTCAATTTTATTAAGAACATTGGGTCGATCTATTTCAAATACATCAGAACATTTTCTTAAAACTGTATTAGGGCTGAATAGGGGGACTTGATTAACTTGTATTGGGGTATTGAAATTCCTCATACATTACTAAATCACCAACCTTGAAATCAGCTTTCTGAATTTTTTTATCATACATAATCTTATTTATTTTATAATGTTGTTCCATTATTTCTTCTTTAATCTTGCTTCTTATATGGGAGGATAAATCTTATTATCTCTTAGTGAAATTTCAAAAGGTAAATTACCATACATTAAGTAGGTTGGAGGGAAACCTGTTATTGTATGTGGAGTTTGATTATACTGATGCGTTACTTTTTCCATAATTTTTGTCCATGGGACTATACTTGAACTGTTACTAATTTCACACTTTAAGCGGGTAAGAATGGTTTGATTTACGCGTTCAACCTTTCCATTGGTTTGTGGTCTGTGAGAAGTAGTTAATAATTGAGTGGCATTGCTAAGTCTTAAGAAATGCTTAAATTTTGAAGAGGTGAACACAGTATATCTATCACTTAAACTTTTTCCCGGTGTATGATTCTGAAAGATTTGTCTTAAACAATTTATATAAGTATCTGTTAAGAACAGTTGACTCCTATCGCCGTTCAGAGATGGCGCCATGAAATGGGACTTTTTTTTATTCTAGAAGGATTTGTGTTGGTGGAAAAATACTATTCTATTCGTATTCGTGTGATGGAAGCATCGTTTTGTTGTGATTGTGTTGTGCAATGTTTTCCTACATGTAATGGTGTGCGCGTGTGTTTTTTTGTAAAATATAGACTGAAAAATTCCTTTGCGGGTTTCTCAATGACTCATATTTTCCTCAAGCTTCTATAAAAAATGTACTTACGTGTTCAGCATGGAAGCAAGATCGCGGTAAGTCGGAATACATTCGCAATCCAATTAACATGATTGATTCTAATTCTATTCCTAAATTCTAATTTTAAATCGATTCTTATCCTTACTCATAACATGTGGTCCGTAGAGTTCAGAGTTGTTGATGTGATTTATTCATTTTTATTTTAATTATTCGTTTCATATTCGATATTCTTATTCTAGTGCATTTACTCTGATACGAATTCTTGAAGTATTATTATACATTTTTATTGATATTATTTATTATTTGATTCTAGATTTATTGGTTTATTATATATTGTATAAACATTTTTTGATAGTTTGTATTCGCATTGTGTAGGCATTTGTTATTGTGGTATAGTTGTATATTTTGTGTAGAATTTTAAAATTCCATCTTTATATGCATTTTAAAATTTCATTCATATTTCATGGCTCCAAAACAGTCGAAAAACATTGGTAAATTTGATTTAATTATAAAAGAATTAAAAGCTTTTGAAAGTAGGATAAATGAATCCGATGATAATAAATCACGCATACATGTTTTAAAAACACAAGTGTTGCAATATGAAACTAGATTAACTGATATATTCAGTAAATTGCCAACTCAAGAAAGTGATGAATTATTTGATATTTATATGAAATATAAAGATATACTATTCAATTTTGTTGTTGACCTTGAAGAAAAAACTTGTCTTTTTACTACAAAAACACCATCTCTGTTAAAACATGTTTAGGAGCTAAAATATTTTCTACATTTTGAAAATGACTTATTTCATTGATATCCAATAAAGGTTCTGGAGGTGTATTAATTACATGATAATCAATAGGATTTCTTGTTAACATATCAGATTCAATATTTTATGTATATATATATATATATATATATATATATATATATATATATATATATATATATATGTATAAGGTGTACAGCTTTGCTTCCGCCGTTTTACAATAGACGGCTGTAGCGGTAAGTGGAAGTCCGAATAAATAAATTGTAGATGTCATACAATAAGCTTAGGTATTTGTAAACATAACGCCATCGAAATATTAGTCGATTTGTGTCTGCATCATAAAGTTATTTTCGATTAAACATGTCAGCTTACGAGCTTAATTCTCGTCATTTGAGGGAGGTTTTAATTTTCTGCTTTAATATGAAGAAATCTGCGGCTGAGGCTCATCGAAAGCTCTCAAATACCTATGGTGAGGCCGCTGTTAGTGAAGGAACGTGCAGAGAGTGGTTTCAACGCTTCAAGAACGGTGATTTTGAAGTCGAAGACCAGCATGGCGGTGGAAGAGATAAGGTTTTCGAAGATGCAGAATTGGAGGCATTACTTGATCAAGACTCGTGTCAAACGCAGCAAGAATTCTCAGGATCATTGGGAGTGACGCAATAGGCCATTTCAAAACGACTAAAAGTAATGGGAATGATTCAGAAACAAGGAAATTGGGTGCCGTACGGGTTGAATTGAGTATGAGAGATGTTGAACGACGTTTGTTTGCTTGTGAATAGCTGCTTTCAAGGCAAAGACGGAAGGGATTTCTGCATCGCATTGCGACTGCGGACGAAAAATGGGTTCGTTACGATAATCCCAAGCGCAGAAAATCATGGGGATATCCCGGCCATGCTTCCACGTCGACGGCCAATCCGAATATTCATGGTTCCAAGGTCATGCTCAGTATTTGGTGGGACCAGCTCGGCGTAGTGCATTATGAGTTGTTAAAACCGACTGAAACAATCACACGCGATCGTTATCGAACGCAATTAATGCGTTTGAGCCGAGCATTGAAAGATAAACGGCCGCAATACAACGATAGACATGATAAAGTGATTTTACAGCATGACAATGATCGACCCCATGTTGCAAATTGGTCAAGGCATGCTTGGAAACGTTGAAATGGGAAGTCCAACCCCACCCGCTGTATTCTATAAACCTTGCTCCCTCGGATTATCATTTGTTTCGATCAATCACACGGCCTGGCTGACCAGCACTTCCAGTCTTATGCAGAAGTGAAAAATTGGATCGCTTCAAAAGATGACCAGTTTTTTCAACGCGGTATTCGTACACTGCCCGAAAGATGGAAGAAAGTAGTGGCCAGTGATGGACAATACTTTGTACAATCATAAATATATAATCAGTATTTTACAATAAAGCCTCGAATTTCGGAAAAAAACGGCGGAAGCAAAGTTGTACACCTATCATATAAAATTAATCATGAACAATCAATCACAATAATCAATTAAAAAATTGAAATATACAAATCTAATAATACTAAATCCTATTTCAAAATATCAATGGCGAATATAGAAGTTAAAATTCCATCGTTTTCAAACAAAATTGATTATAAAATAAAAATTTTATAAAAATTTATAAAATATCCAAGTGCAACCTCGGAGTTAGAACCCATAAGTGGGGTTAAACTAGTTTGATGGGGCCAAACTTCCCCCTATAGCAACTATAGGTAAGTTAATCGGAAACTATCCAAATCTCAAAAATTTAAAAATTAAAAAGTTAAAATTAAACCATTAAACTTGAAAAATTAAACTATTCACCATCGCATTCTGAAAGATATTATAACAGTAAAATATTAAAATTCTAAAACAAATTAGTGCATAATATAAGTGAACCATCGAACACCAAAGATGATGCACCCTTCTTTAAAATAATTGTATTGGTAAAAAAATATCTGAAATCCGAAATTTCAAATTAAAAAATATCCAAATTAAAAATACCCAGAATCAAAACGCTCAAACCAAAAAATATCCCAAATCCGAAAATTCCAATTAAAAAATCCAGTATATTCACAACTGAATAGTGTAAAACATTAAAAACTCACCAAATAGCATCCTATCAATAATTCAGTCCATAATTATTGAACGACTTCTCACATTTAATGCAACAACCACGACTCCTATATTTTGCTCATAACTCCCACTAATGGCATGTCAATCCAAATGATTCACGATCTAACATTAGAGCTTAACTATTTGGTAATAGATGTAAATCAGATTGCATGCAAAAAACTTGCTTGATTGGTCATAAACGTTTGATTGGTCATAAATGTTTGATTGGTCATAAACGTTTGATTGGTCATAAATGTTTGATTGGTCATAAATGTTTGATTGGTCATAAACGTTTGATTGGTCATAAATAATTTAAAAGTGTAGTCGTGTAAATTAGATTATAATATATAATATATATATATATATATATATATATATATATATATATATATATATATATATATATATATATATATATATGCAGTGCTACCTTTCTTATATTTTATCTTAAAATCATACACAGAAACTTTTTAAGGCCATCTAAAATGTCTACCCGTGGGAATTTTGAAATTTTTAAGTCAAACTAATGCATTATGATCGGCATGAACTGTGAAAAGAGATCTATGAAGATAACAATGGAATTTATTTAAACTATCAATTATAGCTAAGCATTCTAATTCAGTTATAGTATAATTAATTTCATAATTCCCCAGTCATCTCGAATGGAATGCAATCGGATGTTTATTTCCATTGGGTTTTTGTTGTTTGAGGATACATGAGATCGCAGTTTTCGATGCATCTACATAAAGATGACGGGCAATTTGGATTGAATATAGCTAAAATGGACTTTGAAATTAAGATGTCTTTAAGTTTTTGAAAAGGTTGTTGATATTCTTCTATTCAAATTTTGATTCTTTCTAAGAAGTTTGTTTAAGGGCATTTTTAAATTTTCATATTGAGTAACGAATTTATAATAGACATTATTACTACCAAGATATATTTGTGTAAATCTTTTACATTTCTAGAGGGTAAAAGGTTTTTAAGTATTTCGACATTTGTATTTTTTGGAGTGTATTATCCTTGTTTTTTTAATATCCTAAGAATTCAATTGTATCTTTACCAAATTTATACTTTGCGAATTTTATTTTAATATTTTATGTTTCACAAATTTTTAAAATTTCGTCTAAATGTTTTACATGTTCTTCAATTGATTCCGAAAAATGTATTATATCCTCAAAGTAATTTAATGCAAATTTTACTTCGTGTTTATTTAAAATCTGTCTAATAGCTCTTTGAATTATAGCTGGGGAATTTTTATATCTAAAAGGCAAACGATTAAATTGAAAAAGACCGTAATTTGATGTTAACGTAAGTTTTTCAGATTCATTATCATCTTATTTAATATGTAACCACTACAGAGGTCGATCATTGAGAAACATTTTGCATGTGTTAATTTGTCTAAAACTGCATCTATTCGGGGAATTGGTTCTACATCTTATTTTGTGATAGCATTCAGCTTTCTTTAATCGATACACAATTGTGTACAAGCATTATCCTCTTTTTAAAAGTCAAAGTTATAGGGGCAGTGTGAGAACTATAAGATGGTTTACCTATTCCTGCTTCCAATACTGCATCTAAGAGCTTTTTTATTTCCGCATCATCTTTAAAAGATGTCCTATATGGTCGATTTGAGAGTAATTCTGAGGTAAGTATTATTTTAGGAGAATCACATTTTAATTCACCCACATCAAACTTATTTTTAGCAAAGACATGTTTATATTTATCAATAAGCTCATTAATAATATCATAATCACAGTTAGGAATTATTTCTGTATTATACACATTATAGGTTTTCTTAGTGATAATTTTATTATTATTAAATTTAAGAGTTTCATTCTGTCTCTGTTTAATAATTTTATTACATTCATAATTTTTTGAAATTATTTTTCCTCTTTGAAAAACTTTATAGTCACTAAAATTAATATTTAATTCAAAAATACTCCTAGTTTCATTACAAAAAAATAAATATTTCAGCTCTTAATTTACTATGAGGAATTTAATATCTTTAATAATTTCTCCTACTTTCATTTGTAAAGTAATTACCTCACTCACCTTAATTTGTCCATTAATGGTGGAAACTCTTGTTTCGTTATACTCCACAGTTGTTGTCGCTTGATTTGTGCTATTACATTTTTTGGAATGATGTTGACCTTGGATCCTGTATCCAAGAACACTTCAACTTGTTTGAAGTTGATTCTCACCTGGATGGTCATCAGTTCTCATGTTCGATGTTGTTGGAATACCATATTATTTTTTGGGGTTCTTTTATGGGGTAGAAAGTTGGAGCATCTGGTCGCAAAACCACTGGCATTTGCTGCGAGACTCGTTGGTTTCTCGGATACATGGACGGCTGTTGAAGAGAAACGGATGGGTGATTTTGAGAGAATAACGGACACTGAGATGAGAGTATACATTATATCATGAACCGGGTATGGTATCCAGGTGTTGAGATTGAACATTTCTCCAATTCTAATTTCCATTCTGTTGTCTATAGGTAAGTTGATTCCTATGGTGAGATATTCTTGTCACTGGATACTTTGAGTATATAACTCCATTCTAATTTAATTTTGATTTTTCTAGTATATCTAAAATGCTCATTTTTACCTTCAGTTCTTTTATATCGCTGCAGCTTTGTAATTGAATCTCAATGGCTCTCTTTTCTTTTAATCATTTTATGATGCAAATTTTTCAGCTTCTTCTTTCATTTTTATCCGGGGGATGCTATTTCTTTCATTCTGTAGAAGTATTCTATGTAGGTCTTTATTGATGCTTTTCTGTTTTAGATAATTGAACATGTATCTCCGCTGGATTAATTTGAGTTCCGAATTCCCGTAGTAAATTATTTTTCAGTTCGTAAAATTTTTTTGGGATCGATTGTAATTTGATGTAAGTCTCCACAACTCCATCTACTAACTTGGTTATAAAGAGAATTTTTTTCTCTGTTACATCGAAAGGAATCACACGTATTTTGAAATTTGTAAGGAATAATTGTACAAGCATTTCCAGGTTATATTTTTAGAAAATAGTCTATAGATCCACAAATACGATATCATTTTGGACAAGAAGATGATTCTAGTTCTTTGGTGGTAATAGCGGTGTTTTTACCGGGATTAAGAGGCGATCCTTCTTTTTCCTTGACATAGAGCATTCTTTTTAATTCTGGCAACCCGACGTATTCACAAAGATATGTACAGCTCCGTTGGAGTTCTCCATAGTATTTAAAACGCTTTTTGGCGTTCATTTTCATTTTAAGATGTTTTTAAGTATACATTAAAGTTTAAATTCTGAAATGCGTTTTCAGGAAAATCCTACCGTCTTTAATTCTGACATGTAAAAAGGTCTTTATGTATATTTTCAAGTAATCATCGACATCATATGATGCTAAGAGAAGATAGAAACAAGAAACCCCAAACGAAAAACAAAGCCTGTTACCACTTAAACATAGATGTTAAAGCATCGCGGATTTTATGTTTGCACTTAAAGTTAATGCTGACATATAGGGCCATTAAATATAATGAACTGGAATGAGAAATGTTTAAGGTTTAGGCCATCTGTTTCGAAGAAATAATTGGGTGATTAATTTGATACTTGAAATAGTAATGAAAAATAAAAGTTAAGTGCTAGGTAGGGAATTTTACTTTTAATGTAATTATATATAAATTATTCTAACATATATATATATATATATATATATATATATATATATATATATATATATATATATATATATATATATACAACTTCTCTTTCAGGGCAAAGATTTGCATGGATGGAAATGAAAACACTGCTGTCTGCAATCTTAAGAAACTTCAGCGTGGAATCGTTAGACTCCAGGGATAAAATACTCCCAATAATGACTATTGACCTCGCTCCATCTATAGACATTCGTATACGAATAAGACCTAGAAAAGTTTCTAAATCTTAATTCTGATTGTTTCAAACCACTTTGATTCAAAACTTGTACAAAACGAGTAGAAGTTTTAGTCCAAAATGTTTTCTAATATACTATGTGTTTTGTATTCATATTAATGAATATAAAATAATATCCAAAAAAATCTGGAGTTTTATGTATTCTAGTTTGATTACAAGAATCTACAACAGAAAACATAACTTGGTTTTCGGGCACGTGTAATGAATACATTAAATAATGCTATCATAATAACCTTTCTGAAGTAAAATAAATAGCTATTTTTATTCAAATTGTTACATGTTTACGCGTCATCCTGATTGTTACTCTTTTTAACTACAATACGCTACATTATTGTATTAATGATCATGTGTAGAAACAATTAAAAAGAAAAAAAAATATGATTTTTAAAAAAATAAAAAAAACACCCTTTTATAATTATTCGAACTAAGAGGTGCCTTAATCTTTTTGTTGTCAAGTCTGGAATTCATCACCAAATCTGGAAATGGAATCTGAAATTAGTCTCCAGATGCGGGATGGGATCTGAAAATGGGAGATTGTTAATCCTGATGATCCTGATCAGGACAATGAAACAAAATTATTGAATTATTCTATTGTCATTGGTCCTGGACAAGTGAGCAAAATTTCTAATTAATCTGAGCTTTTGAAGTGGGTAAAATAGAGTTTAAAGATTCAGTTACATACAAGTGAAGCTTATACAAGGTTGTTAAAAAATTAGTAAATATAATTTTAATTATATTGAAATTCGAATTATACTTTCCATAATTACATCTGAATTATTACTATTGTGTTTACTTAAAAGGAATTATGGTCATTTGGAAAGCAGATACCCAAAGTTTATACTAACTCCGGCTTCTTAGAAAAACCAGAAGAAAATTAAATATAATGTCCTCCCCCCCCCCTTTCATCATTTTTAACATTTAAGCCGCTTGAAGCTTCTTAATGCAAACCAATGTCTAAACATCCATGATTGAGAACTTTGTTTTTGTTATAAAAGATTTAATGCGACTTTTTGCTCGTATGTAATTATTTTAAGAGCACGTCTGAATCACATATATCAGTGGAAAGTTACCTAATAAAAAACAACTACATTGTAATACACTGCTGGACAATTGCTAAGGACGAATAACACTATCATCCATAGCAACGACAAAATGAAAGGAAGCAAAATGTGGAAAAGTAGAA
The DNA here is from genome assembly GCA_019973935.1 of Trichonephila clavipes. Taxonomy (NCBI): domain Eukaryota; kingdom Metazoa; phylum Arthropoda; class Arachnida; order Araneae; family Nephilidae; genus Trichonephila; species Trichonephila clavipes. Next base: position 221,991 of record BMAU01019381.1, on the reverse strand, counting down.
TAAGTGCGGGATATTAGTAAGAAGAAGTATGAGTATGCAATTTTTTTCCCCACGTCTGTTCATCACGTGATAGCGTTCATAAGAGCTTTAAAGGTTTTGACGCGTGTGGACAGTTGTTGTTTCAAGTCAAAGTTTTACAGGAAAGATTTAATAGACAAACTTAAAATTTTTGGCATGTCTTCCCGACATCACATAGATGATTTTATGCGTGGCCGAATTATTGGAAAGATCGAAGAAGGGCGAAACATAACAGATGTTGACAGGGTGTTCGACATCGCTCACAGCGTTGTTTCACGGCTGTGGAAGTCATTTAAAACTACTGGAATGTGTAGTAGACGGCACGGGGGATATCGCGTTAGAAGTATGACGCCTGCAGAAGACAGATATATCCTCCTATCAGTAAAAAGGAATAGGCGCACCACAGCTCAGCAGGTGGCAAATCAGTTTCTTGCTGCCTCAGGAAAGCAGATCTCCCGAAAAACTGTTGCCAGACGTTTGAGGGGAGGAGGACTATACGCACGCAGACCTGTTGTGTGTGTCCTATTGACCAGACAGCACCGTACTGCCCGTTTGCAATGGTGTCGAGAGCATCACAATTGGACTGAACAGGACTGGACATGCGTACTATTCTCAGATGAGAGTAGGTTCAGTCTTTCAACGGATTGTAGATGTCAACTGATCTTGCGCGAGAGTGGTACTGCTTATCGTCCAGAAAATATCCAGGAAAAGGACCGATATTCGACGTGCAGTATCATGGTGTGAGCCGGCATCATGATCAACGGCCGCACGCGCCTACATGTGGTTGCGAATGGGACTATGACGGGCCAACGATACAATGGTGAAGTTCTACTTCCTCATGTTCGTCTTTTCCGTGGTGCTGTCGGTGATAAATTTGTTTTTATGGACCACAACGCAACATGTCATCGAACACCCGCTGTTCAGGATTGTCTAGACAGCGAGGGTATTCAACGTCTCGTATAGCCAGCGCGTTCTCCAGATCTAAACCCCATTGAAAATGTGTGGGATGCTTTGGGGCGGCAAGTTGCTGGTCTAAACTATCCTCCGACAAACAAGAACACCCTCATCCGTGCACTCACAGAGGAATGGGATAAATTGTCTCAACAGCTGCTGGATAATGTTGTGCAAAGTATGGTACGAAAAGTGGAATGTTGCATCACACTCCACGGTGTACATATCCCGTACTGATACCTTTCTTTAAGGTGCCTGCTGACTTTGAGATGCATTGTTCCATTTTTCTCCGTACGCAGATCAAATGAACATTTTTTTTCTTTCAGATGTTTCACAGCTTTTGTACTTTCCATAACAATAAATATTCTTTATTCTAATGTTTGAACAGTGTGGCAACTATATTTTATCCTAATAGGCCTCATGTCTCGCTTAATGTTATGCTACATAGCAATTTGTGATCCGTCCTTAGCAAATGTCCAGCAGTGTATATATATATATATATATATTTAAGAGCCAATCTGGTAAATACAAATAATTTGTGCACAACAAATTTACAAATTATTACTGTTAAATATAAAGTGAGGATGAGAGATTCCTTTATGAAAATGTATTAATATTGAGTTCAAATTACGTTAAATCTGTAGCAAATAGTTACACTTATATAATTTTATACAAGCTGTTACCTTTCCTTTAAGGTATCCGACAACTTGCGACAATTTTTTTTGAAAAAATTGAGATATGGGAATTTTTTGTGATTTTTAGATTTATTTAATATATTTTAAGGAACAAATCCTAAAATTGAAAACAGGAAAAAAATTATTATTATTAAAATAGAAACAACTGTTGAAAATGTACAAAAAATTACATAAAAGGGGCTCGCTCTGTACAAAAATCTTTTGAACAATTTTTCAATTTTAATGCGTTAATTTGTTATTCATGTTTGAAATGCCCTTCAGGATAAGAGATATTTTAATTTTTATAAAAACTAGAGCACACTTTATCTTAGCGATTGTATGAAATTGCTTAAAAAACAGTGATTATATTCACATAAAGGACTGTACATATTGAAATAAAACAGTGATTGATAAATCTAAAGGTCCAAACACTTTTACTATTATACACAACATACAGAAAAATTTTGACAAATTATTTTCAAAACTTTTTGAGCCATCGCTGTCCCCGTTTGAGCTTTAAAAAAAACACATTTCGAGTAAAACGCATTTTAAAATTCGACATCTTGTGTAAAGTTATGGCATCTGATTTTACTAAAACACTTGTAGTCTTTGTCCTAATGAATGAAAAATAAAACTCTTGGTATTTTTATTAAGCTAATAAAATGGTCTATAAAATACAATCTAAAAAATTACCATTTTCTGAAAAAAATCATGATTTTAGTGTTGTCGGATGCTTTAAATAATTTATTACAACGTAAAAACTGCATTTATATCCAAATAAGAGGATATGAACTAAATACTTCCCCGCTTAAATTTTCTTTAAAACCAGATGAAGTGTTTATGCGAGTTACTGAAGTTTACGAGTTGTAAATTGTTATTTAAATAAAGGATTAAAAAAATACTTTATGTACTAATAAGAAACTTATAACTGCTTAAGCAAGAGTGAACGCAATTACCAACTTTTAATCGCGTTTTACGCAAAATTTAAATAACGGCAAGCGATTTCAGAAAATTAGAGATTGACAACGGAATTGTTTTGCGAATGTAAAGTGTTATATCATATGTTTTTCAATTAAAAAAAACCACATTTTCATTACATTTATGTTTATTTATCACTTAAGCAAGCGTTTCTGAAACTTTTGGGCGTGCCCCCTGGGGAGAAAATAAGCATTTAAGAAATAATTCATTTACAGGAATGAATTAAAACAAAATACTTTCAGACATAATAAAAAATGCTATTTTACTCTGATATAAGTTATATATATATAATCTAGCTATATTATGTCATAAAAATAAAAACTGTTTCAATACCTAATTAGCTATCTTTGATCCTAGAAACCAAATAAAAAAACTTTTATTTGATTTACTATAATCCCATGATGAGAGATTTTTTATTACTATTTATTTTTAAACCTAAAATACTACTCTTTAAGAGAAAAAAGAAAACCCACACCCAGAATCGAAAAATTTGAGGAAGATAAAAAAATCATAATTGTTATTATTTCTGAAATACTGTACATTATAGCTGTAGGCAGCAGAATCTATTTGCTCAACATCTGTTTGTCCTTCTAAGTAATTGGTGCAGTTAGTTATGATCCCTCTCTTACGTGTTTGTTTCTCATTTAGGGAAGTTGTGAATAATGTATTTCTGTGGGGAGGGGGACGTTAATGAGATAAAAAGAGAGATGAGTTTAATGAGTTTAATGATATTTGGAAAACCACAGAGAGAGAGAGAGAGAGCACTTTGAAGGATTACTTGGCCAAGATTTATTTTTATGAATACTCTAAAACATATAAAGCATAATGAAAAACGTTTTACACAATTTTTTAGCACTAACATCTATATTACTATTTTGAATTCACTTTTAACCCGGAAGTGGTCGTGCGGGGAACTTTGATCACGAACTCCTTATTACTGGCATAACTGATTGTTACAAAAGAAAAATTGAAAATTCCTTAAAGGTACAAAAGTATACTTTCTCTCAGATAAATTATTCACTGAGATCACGATTTGTATCATGTACAATAAAAATAGGTTTATAAAAAAATGGATTAGGGTGACTAAATTACCCCGCGAGACCATTAACGTTTGTCTCGAGTGTGTGCCTGCTCCCGGGATAAACATTTTAAAGTCTTCTCGCTTTAAAAAAATATTAAAGATAATACAATTTTTCTTCATTGGAATTTATATTATTTTTTCCTTATTTAACATAAATTCTAAGTGTTCATTCCGTGAGGCTTTAAATTACAGTTCGCTAAAAACTAATTATAATATAAGCATTCATTTTAAAATATCATTTTTCATTTTCGTAAACATTATCGCAAATTTGAATTTACTCTCCTGACAATTTAGCTATTATATCAAGAATGTTTTATTTTTTTTAAAAAAAATTAATTCGTGCAAAGTGCGGGTACTTCACAGATGTACACTTTTAATGTTACAGTGATGCATATTTTATGTATTGCATAAGGTATTTTATAACTAATTTATTAATACTAAAATAAGAGCAAGTTTAATAAGTATTAACGACTTCAAGGGCTTGTCTTGCAGAGGAAAGTTTTTAAATGGAAAGTTTATGATTAGAAACTGACACTCTAAGTACTTTTTCTATATTTGGCTGAGATCTATATTTTATCTTCAAAGCAGCCACCACCGCATTTTGCAACCTGTTCCAATTTAAAAATTCGAGCCAGAAAAATAATATATATATTACTTATATAAGTAACATAAATAAAATTTATTACGCTTATTGTATTAATTAGTACGGTTTATAATTAAGATCATATTGTAGCTTTAGCGTCAAAGTGCATTATTATTGCATTCTATAGATTATTATTTTTAGGGGGGCGTGATAAAAATTATAATAGAAAAGTGGGTCGCCTATGTTGGAATTTTGAGAAGCACTGACTTAAGCGCGCGCGTATCGTACTTCATACGATTTCTTTTGTCAAGGAAAAAAAACATTTATCGATATCACTCCTGAATAATAATGAGATGATAAACTTAGAGGATGCTTTAGAGATAGAATTGCGAAATTAAAAAAACTTATCACAATGATAGTATATATAAAAGTAGAAGCAACTGATTTTTAGATGTATAGTTGATAGGGGGTGTAATCCTTCTTAGTATTTAAAATGCTTCTAATAATTATTATTACGCTTTTATGTGGAATCTTCTTAATTTTATTCCGATATTCTCTCTCTATAGGCAAAGGTTTTGCAAATTGATTCCTGGAAACAAATTTAGTTTCTTTAACTTTCTAGGAGATTTAAGTGAAGTAATCACATATGAGAGGACAAAGGAGAAATTCGCTTTACACAATCGTAAGTATGCAAAATATTGTCTAACATCCTATCTTTGAATATGCGAAAATGCACAAAAGGTTATAAATATATTTGTTTTTCCACGAATTTTAGAAAAGTAAATTAAATTTTGGAGGTCACCAAGAGTACTTTATCTAAATCAAACAAAAAGTAAAAAATTATGGACTGAACTGTATGTATATGGAACAAATTTTCATACTTTATAAAATTACTTTCGTTTTTAGTATAGTAAAAAAATAATTGAACTTGAAATTATATTCACAGTTGGGATTCGTTAATGATTTTACATAGTTGTTATTTTTCACGAAAAAAATGAATAAGTAAAATCTCAAAATTAGTTAAATGTATCTCCTATTTCGCATTCATATGTGATTTTTTTAGAACTATAATTTTCAATCACTTTATATAAAATAATAACATATTAGCTTTAACATAAATTACAGTAATAACTCTTTCATTTCGTTAGCATTAAAATGCATGTTACAAATGGGAAGATATTTTTGATCCATCAGATCCCATTGAAATTGTAAGGTGGATCTTAAATATGTTTCATTCTCTACAGCCATTATAATCTATCGCATTTATTCCAATCTAAGCCACACTTGTCTTCCAATGTTAATGCTACTGAAATTTGGATGGATCTTAGAACTGAACGCAGAATACTTCATTTCCGAAAATAATTTGAACTTGATACTGACGGATAGAGCAATCAAAAGTTCATGTATGTATTTAAAACTTTTTATACTATTAAATAAATTAATTATTCACATTTTATTAGTTCTTTTATTTAATTTCGTAAATATTGGATTTCGATAAATTATTTAACACTGTTCTTTATTTTTTCACAAAAAAAAGCGTTGAGAGTTTGGAGCATTGCTTAGATTCGAATAAATACGGTATTTATAGTTTTTATAATGAGCTATAGATAGCTATATAACTAGTGAGCTGTAGAACCCAAATTATTTTTTTTAATGTCTTGGCCATTTTTAAGTCGACATAGACCACTGGGGTTCACTTTGGGAATCACTTTATTAGGCAATAATTTCTAATTGAATTGGAAATTTTACGCAAAGCAAAGATGATTTCAGCAAAGGATGATTTTTATACATAAATCACACGAACTACACACAAGCAGATTCAGGAGAATCGTTTTTTGGTAAAGAATTGAAAGTGAGAAACAGTCTATGCGTAAGATATTGAGAGGAGAGACAAATAGATGTTTAGGATGATTTCATAACTTTACAGAGTGCCACTAAGAATGTTCTGCGTGCCACATGTGGCACGCATCCCATAGATTTCCTACCTCTGATGACCGTGCCGACTCCCATGAGGGTTTTGTTGTTTCTGTTTCTGAAGGATGACTCGAAAACACATATAAACTGGTTAATAATAATCATTACCGAAAAAACTATCAATTATCTACATCAAAAACAAAACTGATAAAAACGAATCTGTTTTTCCCTCTATGTTATTCCATTTGCCAACGGACATGATACTTTTGAAAAAACATTTATTTTGTTTGCTTAGAATAAAACCTTTTTAATTAAAAAAAACTCCTAAAGATTAAAATCTTATCTGAAAATCAGAATATTTTCCTAACTGTACTTTTAAATAAATAAAATAAAAAATACACTTTTGTATTGGATATTTTGTTAATTTATTTGAGGCATCGTGATTGAAAATAATTGAAATATTATTTAGAAAATAGTTTTACATCTTGATAGTTTCAAACAGGTACTTTTTCTTAGGTTTCATGTCAAAAAACCTAATTTTATTTATTTTTAATTTATGCTTTAGGCATGAGCACAAATTTTATGAAAAATTCATCGTAACTTCCACGCAATGGTGCTCATAAAAGTCTAAAAAAAGGCAATTTTATAACAAAAGAGTTCATGTACCCTTTTTAAATTATTAATTATATCAAAGTGCATATAGTATAATTCAATTTCAATAGACTTTGCCAAATTTGTGATCAAAACAAGAAATAAATTTTAGTATTTCAATACCATTTTTATATTGAATTATTACATCAATAACAGATTTTACCGTTTCTTAGAGAGATGATGCTTAAATAAATAAATAAATTATTAGACATCAAAGTCAAAATCAGAGTTTTTCTGTATTGTAAGAATAACACAAGAACGCAATGTAATTACACACTATTACACGAAAAGTATTGCCTCGAGAAGAAAGAACATAAAAGGAAGTAAGATACATATGCAGATACCTTAAGTTAGGATATGCCAATATAACTATTGGTGGCTTATAAATTACTAAGCTTAAAGATTTATGCGCATCGCAACGAAGCATGAGGTCGGTGTGAAAAATACAGCACATTCCTATGTCAATGTCTTATTTTTTTCGAATGTACTTCCATCGAAATCACAAGGACTGTACTAATTTTTCATTTTCTACTTGCAAACTGTAAGTGTAAATGTCAACACCTGAGATGAGAAGCACAATTAGACTCGGTTAAGGGTCGGGCAATAAGAAGTTGTAATTGAAAAAAAAACCTCTAAAGTATGAGTAAACAATTTAATTGTATACGCATACTCAAGAGGGGCTTTGAAGGGAGATCGATATATTTCAGATATCTAATGTCAAGGGGATATTCTCTATCACCGAGGTCTGCTAAACACCCTCTACTAAAATATAATGCAAGGTGGCATGTTTTACGTCATGTTCTGTCATTCCTCGATACACTGGATACTCGATAGTTACTTTATCCTGTAGGATCTCCAGATCTGTCATCCATTGAGTACATTGGTCTTGGGCTGTTAAGAGACTGACCCACCACCCCTTTCCAACTAATACGGTCGTTGAAGTGTGGAATAGATTGGAAGCATGAGCCCATTCCAGGCATCCAAGCACCCAGATCCAAGCCTAACCGAGTGAGAACAGTTTTGGCTACCAGGCAGCGGCAAGAGTTTCTACTAATTTAAAACTTCTGTAAACCCCGAAACTGCTTTCAAATTTAATCATTTTGTCTTCATGTCATAATGTTTATGCACAATAAATTTATTTTGCGTATTTAATGGTCAGAAGTGTGTATAGACAGAAGTCTCATAAGCTCCATATTGTTCAAAAGCCGTGGTTTGCCCATTCCTATGCTAAAGGAAGCAACGTGATCAAATTGCAGTATCACTAAACATTAATGACGGGATGATGTCAGCAAGAATGGGTGAACTATAGCCTTCAGCGCATTAAGGAAGCAGTTGCTGAATGAATGAGAGTAACAACAGAATGCGAGAATACAATTACCATCTATTCCATGTTTATTACCCCTATGTGCCGTATCATTGATCTCGCATTTAACCGAAACATCATTGACAGTATTTACTATCAGTACAAAACTAAGACTTAGGTCATGGAAGGTCATGGAGGTTATCATGCCAGCTGCAACCCGTCTTTAAGCCGAGGAGCCCTTCTTATTGGGAGACACTAAACTTGAATATTACCAAGAACAGAATATCATTCATTGAGAAGCCCAAATGACGAGTGATTTAATTTTATATTTTCTAATTTTGCACTTCAATGTACTCTAATGCTATTATTTATGAACCTCGCCATTTTAACTTCTGTCAAGTAACGAGGGAAACAACTGAGCTGTCACCCTACTCTCGTTTCTTCCATACTTCAACGTATCTCGAAAGATTTAGCGTAAACCATCCTCTTCGCTTTGCTGGTCTTCATCAGCCCCAGTATTAGAATACTTACTTTGACAACGTCGATCATCAGTTTGCAACCATGGACATTAAACTACCGCAGCCATGAATGAATTTCGAAAACATGTTTCGAGACATTCAAGAGAGCAATAAGTTGCACTCCGGACTGTCATGTCCTATATAGCCCTTTAATTAGAAGAAATGGTACTAGGAAGCCTTTCAATCCATATCCATATGTGTTTGTTAGTCATTTCTTACACCTTTACTGCACATCAACGAAATTCTATTTTCGGTAGAAGCCTTTCTTTCTATGGGCACCTGGACTTGCATTTCAATTTAAAATTGACAAAACATTTAGCATCAAGCAAACAGTTATCTGATTAAATTAATTTGAGTTTGAGTGGGTTATTAATTATATCAAAATATAGTTTTTATGCTAAAAATATTGAAAAATTTCCCCTAATATTAAAACTAACATTAAATTTTTAAAATTACATTACATTTTTTTTTCAGAAAATTTGCTGGAATCTGGTTATTGAATAAATAACCTACACACTAATTTTTGAGTCTTTATAACTTATTTTTATTTCAGATTTTATGAAAGTCATGAGAAGTTGGATAGAATATCACTATGGTAAACCACTATTTTGCGTCTGGCTGGCATACAGGCCCATTGTGCTTTTTGTAAGAGCTGATGCAGTTAAGGTTAACAATGCTTTTCTATCTTTTTTCCCTTTTAATTTATTATGATCTTCCTACACATAGTGAATTTAGACACGGATTTTTTTTTATTTGTGAATAAACTTAACACTTTCTTTTGAATTACAAAAATTCAATTTCCCAGTCATTTTTCTCCTTTCTAATTTTTAAAAATATTTTTGTCGAATTCCGTTGATAAAACTTTTTTCTCTGATTTGTTATCTATATATTTTAGTATAAAGGATTTTTTCACCCTTTATTTCGATGAAATACTGAAATGTTTTTTAAGGCTCTCCCACATAAATATAATTAATTAGTTACTTCTGGAAAAAAAAATGCTAGATTCTTAGAAGTATCAATTCCCGAAGTCATAGAGTGTATCATAAACACTAATTATCTATAAATTATAACACTTATTGACGACAAAAATGTCATTACAATGTACAAAAGTTTCTTTTCTTTTGATTTCAGAGCTGCGGATTTAAAAACTTATACCATTTAATTTTTATCATCATCTACGTGTGTACTTGTCCTATACACTCATGGACAAAGCAATCAGCGGAAAAAGAAATAATTGCAGGATCGTAACGAAATTTGGCATGGAGGTACATGTCGGGGAGATATGCAAATGATTAGAAATGCAGCGTGTTTGCACATTACGTATAACCAGTAGAGGGTTTTTAATGTCGTTCTCCATGAAGTATAAAACAGGTAACCAAAGCTTGTTTGAGTGTGCTGAACGTTTACAAAAGACAACCTGAGGTAGACCTGCCATTCACCATTTTCAAAGACAATAGGAGCAGCTGTCGCAGCTTGAGAGGGGGATAATCATCGGCATGATGGAAACTGGTTGGTCAGCTAGGCGAGTAACTCTTCAATCAGGCCACTCAGATTGTATTGTGAGGAGGTGTTGGGACCAGTGGATCCGAGAGATGTCATTTACATGAAGACCAGGCACTGGACGCCCTCAGTAGACCAGTCGTCGAGAAGACTGTATCATCGTAATAAATGCAAGCGTAGAGCCAACTGCTTCTTCGGCTGCCATCCAGGCACAGGTAGCACCTTTAATAGATGGTCCTGTATCTTCTCGAACCATACGAAGGCGCCTGACTGAAGAACATTTGCGATCGAAGTGCCCATTACCTGTGCTGACCTTGATGCCCACCCTTCGACGCCTTCGTTTGGAGTTGTGCCGCGCACGAGGAATTTGGACTGCAGTAGAGCGGAACCAGGTCGTACTTAGCGACGAATCCAGATTCAAGGTCAGCAGTGATGGCAATCGTGTTCGTGTGTGAAGAGCCCATGCTGAACCCCTCAATCTTGTCTTTGCTTTACAGTGACACAACGCTTCCAAAGCTGGTGTGATGGTATGGGGTACCATTGCCTACAATACACGGTCACCCCTAGTATTGATCCGTAGCACCACATGGTAGCTCAGCGGTATGTCCATTACATCCTGCAACCACATGTGTTGCTACTCATGCAACGGCTCCCAGGAGCCATTTTTTAACAAGACAATGCTCGGCCTCACACTGCAAAGGTGTCACAAAATTATCTTCGCACTGTTACTACCATGCCTTAACCTGCCTGATACCTATATTTGTCTCCAATCGAGCATATCAAGGATCATTTGGGACGTCTAGTTGTGCATTTACGACTTAGAATGAACGAAAGGCAATGAAACAGCAAATATGGAATGATATGTCTCAAGACATCATACAGAACTTGTACGACTCAATGCCTGATCGTATCGCATCGTGCATTCGCGCTAGGGGGTATTCAACAGGGTATTAAGACCTCTGTTATTTTGACTTTTTCTCTGAAATATATAAATTATCCTTTTTCTTTGATTTTCTAATCATTTACTTATATGGAAGTAGTCATTTTGCATATAAAATTTTGTTTTATTTTGACGACTGCTTCTTGGAGCGCTTACTTTTTTGTCCATGAGTGTGCAACAACAACGTTAAATGTAACTTTATTTATACATAATTTCCAATTTTAACACACGTTGATTATTCATATTTGGTATAAAATTACACCATCTCTGTGTTGATATGATACATCTAGGAGATAAATTTACGGTTAAAATGTTTCTTTTCGGTAGCGGGTAAAAAAAAAGTAAAATAACGCGAGATGTCTTGAAGGCCATCATGAATTAAAGAAAATTCCTTTCAAGAATATTGAAATACAGAATCCAACTACACCCAACTCTTATATACATTATTTTGAAATACCATAGTTCACAAATTTAACACATTTTTGGTTCAAGGACAAATTCCGAAAAAAAAATATTGGAAACTCGTGCCTTTTGGATGAGGACAATTTGAACAAGTTTATAACAGTTTGTGAAGAAGGCGAAAGCGAAGATCAGCCACTAATAACTGATTTAATTTGAGAGGGCTTGAAATTTAATACAAAGGTGGAACATTCTATTATTCATGATTGTAACAAAGAGAGCGCATTAAAATTTCAACATATCTTGTGTAGCCAAGACTTCCCTCTTGTGACTCAAGACTCTAGTGTAGACAAGAGTCGTTCTTGTCCAAGATGTTTAAGTATTTAAACCATTTAATGTTCCATTACATATGATAATTCTATTCCATTACTTATTTTTCTCTCTTTTATATAATACTAATTTTAACTGAATTTGGTATTTCTACAATACATTGATTCTCTGGCGGACAGTATGGCAATAATGTTTGGTTTGTAATCGCCACAGAGGATAATTTTTTTTTTGGTTTTCCAAAGATTCTCGTCAATTGTTATAAAAGGGAATTCACATTCTACATGCATGTTCAGGGAGAAATATTACTCCTATGTTAAAAACTCGATAGACAAACTCGGATGCTTAACGTTTATATATATTTTTGTTTCATACACAATTGCTATAATATTTTAATATACAGCGCTTTTTTTTGTTTTAAATGCTGAATATATGTAGACAAATTTTCATTTTAACAAGTTATACATTACCAAAAGGGAAATATGGGAATTTTTTTCAATAAAAAAATTTATCGATTTAAACCGAAAAGAGTTGTAAGGTACAGTACGATTTTTACAGTGTAGTGAAATAGCAATGTAATATACACATTTAACTGTTTGCTTTAAATATTAATCCACATTTTGTTCCTATTTCTAAACCTTTCTTGTAGACCGTGTTTACCAAATCATATAGTTGAGAGCAAACACCACAGAATATTAGAAAATATTGAGAAATTGAATGATAAAATGTTGACTGTTTATTTATTGTTTCCCATAACTTAAAGATTCTGAAAACTGACGTATAAAGAAGTCTACTCGTTGGCACCAACTAAACAATACATAATTAAAAAAATATAAAATATTAGAACTCAGTAGTTTAAACAGTATCCAAATTATTTTTACTCCTACCACTTCGTTCCACACGCGTGTAATCTCTACCTCTTACATCCTTGTGACAACGACTGAGGATGGATTATATGCACAATGTTGTTGTTTCTCATCTTCATGTGTAGTCAAGCTAGACCAAATCCATTAGAGGGTCTTCACAAAAATCTTGTTTTGAAAGCCCCAGACAGTCAAGAATGTGTTCTGAAGATGCCTGTCAAGCAGAACACACAAGTCAGAAGAACTTTGTTTCCAACCTTAAAATTCAGAGTTCGGAGGTGGCGAGAGGTGTTCCTGGGCGGAAAGGGCAAAGTACGTCCACAGATTCTTTACTCCTGGTAGGGCCACACTTGGCGTGAAGGTCATTCTACTATGACCAGCTGAGAATTGCACGTGAAGGAGCTGAGTCAGTCTTTTACCTGTTGGTGCTCCGGTCTTTGTTGATCCCAGAAGCTGCACTTTTTTTCCTCCGTCTATGACTTCCGCATCTATATCCATTATGTACACCAGGTATACTTTTTAACCAAGATAAAATATTGGGGAGAAATGAACTTGAGATTAAGTGGGACAATTCTTTCTACCATGACAACATTAATGAAATATTATTTTCACAGAGTTTAAGATTTACACGAATAAAAGGAACAGATAAAAACTATTACAGTCAACAACACATAATTCTTCAAAAAAAGATAGGTGGAACCCCATTGGAAATACGGCATGCAACACAAAGTTTGAAATAGAATATTCCGATAATAACTGGATTTAATCATATCGATTACAAGTATTGTAATGTATATTTTGTGTGTTAAAAATATTCACATATTTGTGGTGAACCATGAATTTCACATGTTTTGTTGTTAGTTCTACTTCTTAGAGCTTAAAAACGTACAAATTTTTCTATTCTTTTTATTGAAGACTAAAGTAAATTTATTTTAAATAAAAATCGCATGATTTAAATCTGAAAAAATAATTTTTTCTCTTTCGGATCTTGTAATTTCCATTATATTTTATTATCTTACTTCAACAAAAATTGACATACATTTCTTCTTAGAGCTTAATTATAGATACATAACATAAAGTTTATAAGAATGGGCTATATGCAAAATTGATCCTTTCAAACACAGATTTTTTCACACAGCGAAATTGTCACTTTGAGCTGCAACAATTCAACATCACAAATAAATTTCAAAATTAAATATCATGTTAATAGCCAGTGAGGTACTGAAAAGATAGTATGTGGAAAATTTATCAACAATATTGTTGGCCGATTTGTGGACGCTTATTCCTGAATAATTGTCCGAAATTATAGTCGTTTCGTTATTAGAAATTATTAAAAGATTTCTCTTTGGCAAGTTCAGAGTTTGCATCTAATTAAAGTCCCATTTATTTCCTTCGAGTTGATTGTTGCATCAACACGCCACGTAATCGTGTCAAAAGGGATTTTTCTGTGAATATCTAGCTGTCATCCATTCGAATCTGATGTAATGGTTTCTCAATCACAAGTGCGCTCGGATAGCCCCCCACCTCGATTATTTGGTTAATGGGCAAGATTTACACCACAGACGACATGAGGAAAATGTATCGCAAAAAGTGTTGTGGTAACAGTGAAGCATTTTATATTTCAGGAACTACTGAAAGATACAAAAATGTTTGAAAAGAGTCCTTTATACGAATCAATGAAAATCTTACTTGGTACAGGTCTAGTGACCAGGTAAGTTTACGTTATCTCTTTCAAATATAATAGTTTATTTCTACGATTTTCAATTGTTCATTTAAATGCGTTAATTTGTTTGCTTTATTTCACAAATTATAAGTAAAGCAATAGTTGAAGCACTAGAAAAACTTTTTTTCCGTTATTTTGTATTGACAAAAGAAAAAAAAAGATAATTTAGTGTCAGTTTCGTAGTAAACGAAAGGGCTTGAATGTTTGCATGTAATAACGGCAAACTCTAAACCAGCGTTTCTCAAACTGTGGGGCGTACCCCCTTAGGGGTCGTGAAAACTCTACAAAGGGGGCACGAGCCTATTGAAAAGTCGAAAACAAAATATTATTTAAAAACAAATTATTAATTTACTGAAAATAAACAAAGAAAAAATACAAATGACATAATAAAAAAATAAATACAAATTTGTAATGATATAATACTCTTATAAATGTATCAGTACTGCGTATTGTATCTTATATATGTAATTAATTTAACAATCCTAAATGAAGAACAAATACAGAGACCCCATGGTCTTATCATATAAAAAAATTATATACAAACATTAACACACTTGCTGATTTGTATGGTTTAAAATTAATCCTTGTATAAAGCCGATTAAAAGTTAAGTCATTCCTTAATGCCACCGTTTTCCACGTAAGCGTACGTATGTGGGAGAGGGGGGGGAGGAATAAATAAGCAAATTGTATGAAATAAGTACATCCTTCGCGAACACTGTTAAGGTCCTTTGATTACATTCCAAAGCCTTCGGAATAAATTTATGGATATCAGTGCACAGAAAAGATCGTTCTTCGGATATACGTATATATACGTCTGGGGAAAGTAACGCTTTAACTGAGTGAGACGTTTATATATGGCGGAGGCACTTAACAGGTTTATATCGTATATTGTAGCTTTAGTATCAAAGTATAGTACTGTTGAATTCAATGCATTGTTATTGTATGGAGGGGGCGATCGAATATTGGTAGCGAATATCGAGAGTTTGAGAAGCACTGCTCTACCCCAAGGTGTGGTCTGGTGAAGAGAACGTGACCAGCTGACTCTCGCAGCGCATCCCGCGTACGTGTGGCAAAATCTGAGAAACCCGCAATTTCCACGGGTAAGTACATTTTCCGTTTTTTAGTTCTGTTCCTGTTTATGTTTTCACGTATGTTCTGTGTGTTCATATTTTGATGATTTAAGCCTATATTTTAAAATAAAAACTCTTTCACACGCATTTTTTTTTGAATATTTAAACTTTAAAATTTAGATTTAATATGAATAATTGAAATGCGTATTGAAGCAATACGCGATTTTTAAACATACTTTGATAAATAGCTACGCAGCGAGAGGGTTAATACTATATACACCATGGTAACATGAGTATTTTGAGCCTCAGATTGAAAGTGTGACTATACCCTCCGTAAGGCAAGTCTTTAATGGCAAAAATATTCAACAACGCTGGACACGAGTTAATGACCCTGACCATCAAGTTATAGATACCGCAGTCACAGCATGTTTAAAAAAATCAAAGCTAGGGAACAGAAATGAAAGCTTTGAGTATCCCAGTCCATAAGAATTAATTATCAGGTATGTTTTACATTCAGCCACATTTCAGTCGGTTCATTTCTTTCAAATATAATATTTTTTTTTCTTCGATATTCAGAGAAATGAATTTCATTGGATTAATTAAATACATTATTTTTTAATTGCTCTATAATATAAATGGTAAATTAGTTGAAGTACTAGAAAATATTTATTCAATGTATTTATTTTATTGGTACAAAGCGAAAACCAAATCGTTTGCTGTAAGTTTTGTAATAAATTAAAAGAATATGTGTCTTTATTTATGACACACTCTAACTCAGGGGTACTCAACCTTTTCATCTGCGGGGCCGCATACATGTGTCAAGTATTTCATGCGGGCCGGAACGTGAGGATAAATGGGGAAGTGGTGAGGGGAGGGCAGAAATGCTTTAAGATCAAGATAACACTGGAAATTTGAAATTTGGAAAATTTAACAAAATATTGATGAATGCTTTTTTAAATTATTACTTTTTATATTTTTTTTTTATTTTTGTCACTATCGCTAAAGCATCTAAGAAACACTGCTTCACAATTTCTGCATCAGTAAGCGGTTTCATATGATTACCAATAACATAACGAACTTCATAGGATGTCTTTGTTACCACTGAGATATTACCATTAACAAAACACTTTGTTGATGTTGCGAAGATTATTCAAGAAAGCCTATTTATCACCTCTTGAAAGAGATCTTCCAAGAAAAGTGTCGGCCGTGGTAGCCGATTGGTATAGGTATCGGATCGTGGCATGCCTTGACACAAGTTCGAACCCAGTACCACTAAAGACCCGCCGTGTAGGGCAACGATGCACGTTAAATCTGTTGAGAGCTGAAATGTCCTCCTGTTGGTGTAGTGTTGAAGTTAGGAGAGGGGTTGCCAGCTCAGGTGTCGTCCACATCTCTTGACCATGGTTAAAACTTACGTTGTCCGTCGCCAAAATCCCTAGTGTAGTAGAACAGTGCGACGTTATTAATCAATCAATCAATCAACCAGAAAAATTGCAATAGAATGAATCTTGTTTGTTAGTATTTTTTAAATACTGAACTTTCGAAACAAATCAAACATTTACAGATCCATGCTTGTTTTTCACTACAAAGTAGCCAAACACCCAAACGTCTTGAAACGATGTATTTTCTTTGAATATTTTTCACTCGCAACATATAAAAGAAAGTTAAAAATTAGTGCCATCCCTAAAATTGTCGCTACTCCACTGTTGTCTACGTTCCAAACAGAAAAGGAATATCAATTCGTACCCGTACGACACCGATAGCAAAAAGCAAAATTGATATATTTGATTTCTTGACAAAGAATTTCCTCCCAAATTTTTAATACAATGTTCTTGAATAAGTAAATTTCTCAGAGCAATGAGCCATGACCGTCCCATTTAAAAGGGCTCGGTGGGCCGCAGATTGAGTATCACTGCTCTAACCCAACGTGAGGACTACTGAGAACGAACCTTGTAATTTCTAACCACGGTCAATTGACAATAACGACACCTGGTCTGGCACTCCACTTTCTTAAGGAAACATGGCACGATTTATACAAAAAAAAAATATTTTAATGATTTTCATACTTTTTTTGGTTGCCTCCTATGTGTATGTATGATGTAAAACAGATTTTGTGATCATAATTTCATAAAAAGCTAATCATTAAAGCAAGAGAAAAACTTGAAATGTATGAATTAATTTTAAATTGCTGCTCCTCCTACAAAAAATTGACGTACACACAAAGGATTTGATTTACAGTTACGTCATATTATGTATAAAAAGGTTGGTATGGGGTTTGGGATAAAGTGATTGGTATTCGTACAATACTTCTTCTTATGGATGCTTATTGAAAATTCCTTATAAATAAATGTAAAATCTAAATTCAAGTATTTTTTAAAAAATAAGTATTGCTTTAATTCAAAAATGCATACCAACTTTTGTTCCATGTACTACTAGTAACAGGTGAAAAAATTTTCAAGTATTAGGCACAATAGAAAAACAAGGCCTTAGCATTTTGAAGGAAGACAAGATAGTTAACTGCTAGGGCATTTATTTCCTTGTATGGAAACGGTTACATCAATCGCATAACTACGCAATCTAATAAACGCTGGTCCGATATGGTAGTTTTTCCCTTCTACCTAAATAAGAAAAGATATTCAGCGACTACTTTGCTCTAAGATCAACGGCTGAACTATATTTTTGACGACATTTCTATGATTTAGAAAGTACGAATTGTATAAAAAGACAGCCAGTTTCTCTAGAAAAAAAAATCATCTGTTGCAGGAATGGCGAACCTTTGTGGATGAACATGCCATTTTTTCTAAATAAACATTTATAGAGGTATACACATGCCGAAAAATGATTTTGTCTTGTGATTATTGGGGAAATAATAAAAATAAATACTAATAACTCAAAATTCTTTATTTACGTCGAAAAACTATGTTTTGTACTTTACAGTATTAAGTGTTTTAGTTATACGTATAGTTCAAATTAAAGTAGTAAAAATAGTGTGTTTTCTGTTGTTGCAGATTATAGATGTAAAGTAACTTATATTAGAATCATAAGATGTTACTTTTTTAGCAGAACGCATGCTGAATAGGAGTCATTTGCCGAACGGGTTTTAAGCAAGTGTTTAATGTGTTTCATTTGTAGGTAGATGAAAACATAGTTTAAAATCGTATGGTCCAGATTCTTCAAACAATGAATTGTGTCTGGAATCGAATTCCATGTTTCCAAAACTTCATTTCATTACTAGCATTTTTACTTATATTAATTGTTAATAATTATGTTTTAATTAATTCTTGCGATCTCTTTTTTTCTCAACAATTTTTTGAATCCATATCGCACCAGACTGGAAATAATCAGTTTCATTTCACATTTTTCAATTTACAACAAATTTAATTGGGACAAGTTCATTTTTATTAAAATAATTCAAATCAGAGTACATAAAAAATTTGAGCGTTTCCAAAAATTCTTTGAATTCAGAAAATCTCGCTGAAAACTGCGACTCATCACTCACGTTTCTTCATAATACTTCATATGGAGCTTTGTTACTTTGAATTAAAATGAAAACCGTTTTGATCCGTGGAGTGCCCAAAATATTGTGTCGCGTGTCATCAAAGGTAAGCGTTCCACTGGTTCGCCATCCCTGATCTATTGTGAGGTTCTCCCAATGTTTGAAGCAGACAATATGGTTTTCAAATAATCTATTCCAAGCATCAAACATCATTCCAAATTTAACCCTTTTTTTCGTATGTGTATCAAGTAGATTCTAAATCGAATCTGAGGAATCTTAGGATTTTACAAAACCAATTTCTCCTCATAGTTTTTATGTAAAAATTTAAACTCCATGAAAATGACCATAAGGAATGGATATATTACTCCATATGCGTCTCAAACTTATAGTATTTCAATGAAAGCATTTTCTTCTATGGTAACAGTCCAATTATCTGTTTCAAGCACATGTCTTGCATCGGTTTCAGTGTATTTTTTGGTGAGGAAAAACATTACAAATAACAGCTAAGTACCTTCCTGTATGTTTTATTTTTTTTTTTATTTTGATACATTTTCCTTCATGTTCCATCTGGAAGAAGATGATTTTCGTCTATTATTAGATGTAGCATCTAACGATTCTTCATTTGTATCCGAATCGGATTAAGTACGGTTTTCCCAATTAAATTAATTTCTTCCTTTCCTCCTTTACGTTCGGATATTTCACCACCATCAGATTCATTTTCAGAAATGTCTCGTAAAAGTGCATTTATTTCATCAAGTGTAAGATCTTTTATTCGCGACATTTTGAGATTATTTCTTCGACTAAAGAAGAGAATGTGAAATAAAACACTATCAATTCAGAAAAAAAAACAATTTCGCTAGCAGCAGTAATGTCTACAGAACTATCCATGCTCTCAACAATAGGGGTGGAAGGAAGATAGGGGGGAAATTTATTATTCCGTTAAAGCAGACATTTTACTCATCCCAAGGTCATGAGGTGTGAAAAATACTAGAGAACTTCACTAAGGAGTCGCTTCAAATTCTTTGGGTGTTCTAGGGGTATTGACTTTTATTTAATTTATAAAATGAGCAACTAATTTGTAATTTTCAGAATAAATAGACATCTATAAAACAATAAAATTCACGGAAGGAAAATAACTAGAATCGAAATTTTGAAGAGATGCGAGTTTTTCAGCAACTCTTGGAGTCGAGAAACTCCACTGGGTGTTCTAGTGGTTAATAATATTCATTGAAGAAATTTGTATTTTAGAATATATTCTAAAAATACAAGTATGTATTTAAATAACATTTCATTTAGAGAAATAATAATTAAAAATACTTCATTGTTAAAAAAATTAGGGAAAAAATATAAATGAAAAGTAATAAGGCGCAAGAGCAATTGAAGATTTGAATCAAATTTGGCTTTAATTCTGACAAAAGAGTAATCCTTTGTAAATGAGTTAATTGTGTATTTAATAAAGTGATAATGAATTTTTTTTTTTTTTTGTATTTAACGAATAATTTTTCATGTAAATATATCTTAATTTCAACACATTTTTACACAATCGTGTAAATTATTAAGAAGATCGACAACCCGGGTGACATTTTTCACGTTTACTTTTACAATTAATCTGAAGAAGAAAAAAATTCGAAATAATTTTCCAATAAGCCATCCAGATTTTTTTAAATCAGATGCAGTTAAATAAATTAACATATAAACTTCATAATTTTTATGCTATAGTTATGATGAGACTTAAATGTATAAAACTATTTAGAAATAAATCGTATACATATAAAACAAATAATTATTTATGTAATTAATATAATTCATCACTGGAAAAAAAGAAAAATTAATGATATGTATTCATTATTTTTCTTGTTTCAAGATGTTTAAAGGAACGACCTAACATAATCATATTCTCGAAACCATTACTTGATAAATAAAACTTTCTAGATTTTGTTTTAGAATTAAGAAAAACAAGAAGCTAAAATATTTTATTTTATAAGATATATTTATTAGGATCTTATGTCTCAACTCTCTTATATCATTCACTTATTTAAAGTTATTATAAGCAACTACTGTTTTAACTCATAACAATTGAGTAATTATTGTTTTATTTTGAAATCGTTTTTTCATTTCAATTTCACTTATAAAAAGAAAAAATACTCTAAAATCTATTTTATTACCTTCTCTTTTGAAGCTCTGTCGAAAAATGGAAACCACGACGCAAATTGCTTAATCCTTGCTTTAATCACGACATGCTAAAAGGATATTTCGAAGTTTTCAATATTCATTCTCGAAAATTGGTAAACTTTCTTAAGCCAGAAACGGAAAAGGATTTTTCAGATATTAAAAAGCATTTAACTAGCGCTACATTGGACATGACATGCGGTACGTAGATATAAAAAAAGAATATAAAATGTTTTCTTGCTGCATTAGGTAACAGGGGTATCCCGATTTCTCACCTTAATACAAACAAAACAAAAAAAGATGAAAACCTGATGACTAGTAGCAACTACATTTCTTTCGTATTTTTAAAGATTTCTGGAATTTTTTAATAATAGTTACGCTCATAATTAGATTTTATTTTATTGGAACGATAAATAAGCTTTATATTAATTTTTCCATTACAAAAATAGTTGCTAAACATATATATATATATTTTGTAGTTAGAAAATTCGAAAACCTTCTCCTTTTTATATATTGTTTTCTCATATAGGAAAACACAAAAGATATTATATTTATTTCATGATTTGAAATATTTATCATCATACTGAATAATAATTATACCTGATTTTTTCCAGCATTATCTGAACAACTGATATTATTGAATAAACAGAAAAAAAAAAACATTTCATCCTGTCAAAGATACTAAGAAGAATCCAAAAATTATTTTAAATGGAAAATAAAAGTTTTTAGTTCCAGAAAGTATCAATGTATCTATTCTAACTTCTCATAATATAGATTATCATAGCAGATGTATCTGATTATCTTTTAGACACCAAATTAATCCTAAAATTTCTCACTGATACTCACTTTTCCACCTTGCATCTAAAGAATTCTTTGAGTCTGAACAGTTTTATAGAAAACTTTTAACAAACACAAGAAATGTTAGTCTTTAATCGTATAAAGATATCAATTTTGCCAAGGTCGTTTTAATTGTTTCTAATGGCATTGCTTTTTCTCTCTCTCTAAGTAGCACTTTCGATAACTAATCTCTAAAATGTTAAAAATCAGTAAATTTAGAATAGACTAAAGGATCATTGAGTGAATAATATATTTAAGAGTAGATTATCATAATGTTTTTGCTATATAAAATGCTTAAATTTTCTTTCTGTTATTATGACAAAAAATATGAGAGCACATTTTAATGCATGAAAAATATATATGAGTAGTATTTAAATCAAAAGAATTAAATAAATGTATTTATATGAATAAAACACTCCATCATAAATGTGGATAACGAATAACTTGAAATGATATGAAATTCCTGATGAAAGAATGAAAAAAATGAGGTCAAATTTTTAAAATGTATTACTATAACAAAAAAAAAGGTCCATCACAGCGATGTCGAATTAATGTTTCTATAATTTTTAAATCAAAGCCACTTTCAACTATAAAACTTTTTAAACGTAAAAAGATTTACAAAAATACCACAGTTGGTTTCATGTTAAATTGCTTCGTCAAAATATTGAGCTTAAGCTAGAATTATAAGCAAAATCACGGCTTCCAAATCAACAGTGCTAAAATTCATTTATTGTAGGAGTATTTTCTTAAAAAAATATTTATCTAAATAAAATTGTAACTCGGTCTTAAAAACAAAATATTGGATAAATACAGCAATAAATATAGATAAAAATATCTATCCTCAAAAAACTGCATGCAATATAAAGTTTTACATTCTGAAGTAAGATGATCTGGTAGGAAGCCCCTCCCTTTAGGGATTCGATTTCAGCAAATTCCGTTAATAGTGGTTATCCACTCAATAAAAGAAACGTTTGCCATATTTCAAGTATATAGGTCTATTAGTTCAAATACTGGATTTTTTCTATTAATAATGCCTCCACAAACCTTCTTGAGATTCGATTTTCTCATAACCCGTTTTCAGCGAATCTCTACAAAACAAAAGAAACACATTTTCTGAATTTCAAGTCCGTAGATCTAATATTTGAAACATGAGATTACTTTTTATCTATTGCGAAACTTTAAACTTTTATGGGTGGGCCCATTTTTCTAAAGTTTGCTTTTAATAGATTTTTTGCACAACAAAAGGAACATGTTTACTAAATCGAATGTTTTTACGGTTTGCAGCACAAATACAGGAATTTATGTCTATGCCGCCGCGTTAAGGACTTTAAACATAAAAAAAAATGTAATGTGCTCCGTCTCCTGTACAGGTGAAATTTCAACGGTATCAATACTCGAGTCCTAGATTTGACACAATCATCTCCAGGCATGAGATTGTGACTATGGTCATAAGGCTAACGTTGTCACCGATTACATTTGAGAGCTAAAACAAACTATTTCATAATTACTCATTCTAAAGTGTAAATACGTTTCTAAAATTCTTAAATGTACATAATATATTATTATGTAAACATCTAAGCTTTTTTCCGTATTTAAGCTCGTGTTAAGTACGTTTTTTGCATTTTTCATACAAGTATTTTATGATGATTCATTTTTTATGTATTCATCATTGCATTGGAACAGTTTTTTAAAAATTTTAATCAGTCTCTCTCTATTCCCCCTCCTCTTGTCTCAGTGTCGATAAAAGTAGGATACAAGTCATATACTACATGTGCTTATATTCTCTTTCTTGTTTTTCAGAGACAATGTTAGGTTTTTGCATTGGAGCACAAGAAGATGCTGATTCGCCATATGAAAAAGCTGCAAGAACGTAGGTTCTCTTTAGGAAATATTTCTGATAACGTAATGTGACACGAACTTTCTTCTTACAATGAATTTTAGGTCAATGATAGTAAATAAATTGAACTAGAATATAAACATTTATTTTGAAATAAAAAGTGGATAACTTTTTAAATATTTTAAGATTGTCATTTTATTTATAATTTTAAAAAAATACTTAAATTGTTTTTTGGTAACTATAATCTTTTCAATTTGAAATGTATGTCACTCTAGTGTGTCTTCTAGTAAATGAAATTATTATTTCAAACTTTGATCAAATACTGTGATTCCTTCATTTTCAAACTAGTTATCGAAGGCAAAGACTTTGATACTCGGGATCATTTAACGTTCCAATACCTAGCCTTACTTTCAAACGGTTATTTGTAGCAGTATAACAAATCATATTTGTACATCACCCTAACTTGTGACTAAACTATTAACAGTAACTTCTAGACTGTTTTAGATTCTAAAAACCAAAAAACCTTATGTGTTCGAAAGAAAACAGTTATAAATATTTTGAAAATCATCTTGCAAGCTTAATTTTGAATCCTAGTAAAATAACATTACCCACACATAATCTTAACATCCCCACGAGAACTCCAAAATCCATAAATTCTTCTGTAGACAATATAAAGTACAATTCAAACTACATTCCTTCACTTTCCGTAAAATCCGGCGTATTACGCGCACCTATACTTTGAAGCTGATTTTTTAAAAAAATTTAGGTATATTCGCCGTATAACGCACAACCTTTTTTTCTCGAAGAAACCTGAAATGTACGTGTGCAATAATTTAATGTTTTAAAGCGAATTATTCCAGATATTATCCTGAGTTTTGAAAAAAATAGTATACTTTTGAACTACAACCTTTATATGTATGTGGGGCGCTGGCCAGGAATGGCACTTCGCTTATGATTAAATATAGATATAATTACTTGTACTTATTTACATGCTATATACAATGCAGATAATTATACAGTTCACATTAACACGCGAGGTGTTATCGTCTTCGTCTTAATCCATGCAAATGGCGTCTTTGCTTTCCGTCTTTCTCAGTCCGTCATCTCGTCTAGCTGGGTTTTGTTGGATGGAGCACCTAGCCCTTCTCGGGCTTTAATCTCCTGTCTGATAGTGGTGTACATGATACTTTGAAAATTTGCCCTTTTTGTTTCATGGTAATGAATTTATTTAAAGTTACTTGAGAGAAAATAGATGTTAAAATTAAAGGAAAGTTGAAGCGCGAACACCGCAAAGTAAGAATTCGAGGAGGTCACCCTCCCGAATTCCGACCGCGGTGAACGCTGCTTCGGTAGGACTTTAAGTCCACGACTCTCGGAGCGGAGCTAGGAATTACTGGAACATGCTTAAAAATAAGAACGACAAGTTAATCTCGTGGCTTTATCGAACTGCTCGACTCAAGGGCCGGCAGCTGTCCGTTGTGAATTTGTAAGAAAAATTATTTTACGTTGGCTCTGTTACACGATCGTGCAACAGCGACCAAGAAAATATTTAGTTTTTCAATGTCGTTTGTTGTTTTTGACATGTCTTCCAGTGCCTGGAAAATTTCCGGGAACTTGGAAGTCAGGTTTTGTAGCTCGTTTATGTAAGTTGCAAAATTTAAGAAATTTGGTGTTGAATTATTTTCTGGTGTTGTTTCGTGAGGTGTCTGGTTTTGGGTTTCGGGGGTTTCCCCTCGTGGTGCCATCTGTTGTTCAGTTCCGTTACTACAAACTTTAGCATAGCTAAGTTCTGTAGTGACAGGTCTGGTTTGAATTATGGTTTTAGCCTCTTCTGTCTTTTTTAATTTTAATTTGGGGAATCTCGGGCACTGACGACTCGACGCCAAATGTCCGGTTTCGTTACAGTTAATGCATTTTAATGTTTGTAGTCTTTCAGTTTTGGGGCAATCGTGCGTTTTATGGTTTCCCTCACATTTGAGGCATCTAGGTGTCATTTTACAGTTCTTGCTAGTGTGGTTGAAGTAATTGCAATTAAAGCACTGGGAAGCGCCCGGTCTCCTACGAAACGGGACGACTTCCACAGTGAGGTAGATTAAATCTTTTAGTTTAAAAATATCTTGTGCATTTTCCGAGCGTTTGATCTGAATCATGAAGAGCGGTAGGGGGGGTTTTGGTTGAGAATTTACGCAATTGCGCAATCTTCTCAACATCAAATCCTTTTGCTTTTAATTCGGTTTCAATGTCAGTGACATTGGTTGATGACGGTAATCCTTTGATTACCGCCTTTATTACTGTGGGGTGTTCTACGGTGTAATGGTCTGCTTTTTTGGTAATTAAGAGTTTCTTAATATTATCATCGTCCTCGGCTGTTGCCGGTTGTATTTTTATGTAATTTCCTGTGTTTTTATTTTTGGTGTTGGGGTATGATCTGTAAATTTCCTGTAGTATTAAGTTATAGTTTTTATTGATTTTCATCATTATTGGTTTAATTCTTGGTGTGGGGGTGGAAGTGTCCATTCCTTCCTCGTCTTCTAAAACAGCGAACTTATTTTGGGAAGTGCAAACTACCTTTTCAATGGGTATCTCTACTATTTTTCTGGCGAATTTTTTAGGGGCTTGAAAGTCCTCCTGTCCTGGTCGTTTTTTGTTTTGTGAGTTATCTTTATCATTTTTGGCGTTTTTACTTGCTATTTTTTCTGGGGCTTTTTCTTTAATGTTATTTGCATCTTTAATATTTTGCTCAGTTGAGCTATTATCATTAATTTTACTGCTCGATTCGGCCACGTAACTGTCGTTCTTTGTTCCATTAATATGAGTGGGACAATTTTTAACAGGGCAAATAATCAAAGGTATCTCACCCAAAACGGTAGAGAGCTCCTTCCTCATTGCCTCCAATCCGGTCGTGATCTTCTGGATATCCTCCAGGCTCAGTGTCGGTTTCAAACTGTTTATGTTCAGTTCCTCTTCGAGATATCTGATGCCATTTCGCGTCGTTCTCGCGAGATGATATTTAAGTGATAAATATTTGCACGTCTGCTCATCTGACTGGACAATTTCCATTTCCAGAAGTCTATCCTTGATAATATTCGATCCCCTTGTCGCGAATGCTAGGGCCTCTGGCATAGCCTCGGGCGGATCCAGAGTAGCGGTTTGCTTCGTACGTGCCATAGCCAAATGAAATGAGAAACTCGATCTAATTGCATCGGCTCTCGCCACGTCGAGAGTCTAACGGCTGGCAGGCTCCCAAAACACTCAGTGCGTTCGTAAGCATGAGGAGTAAAATAATTGGAGTGGCATGAAAATAGCCGCCGGCACTATATATATACACTCTGTCGCAAAAAAATATATGCACCCAGAAGAAATTGAGCTACATTCACGAAATTTGGTATGCATGTAGTGCATATGAAAATAAACAAATGATTAAAAATTCAGAACAAAATATCATTTTATTAAGCGGTTACAGCTTGCAAAAGGTTAAAAATCAGTAAGTAGTAAAGCCACCTCTGACAGCTATACAAGCCGAAATTCGGCGTGGCATCGATTCAATTAGATCACTTATGACCCCCTGTGGAAGATCCTGCCATAGTCTTTGCATCTGCGCAGTTAATTCTCCTGTATCTCGGGACGGCTGCAGTTGCCTTCCCAGCGCGTCACAGACATGCTCTATTGGCGAAAGATCTGGTGACCTGGCAGGCCATGGTAGGACGTCATATCCTTGAAGACATTGTTGGGAGAGTCGCGCAGTATGTGGACGAGCATTATCCTGTTGATAAATGGCACCTGGGCGACTCGATAGCATGGGTAACACAATCGGCGTTAAAATATCGTCCACGTATCTGCGAGCTGTCAAAGTGCCTTGAAGGACCACTAAAGATGATCGTGTGTCCCAAGAAATTGCTCCCCACACTGTCACACCTTGTGAAATTGCTGTATGCCGCTCGACAATAAATGCCGGATCGGACCGCTGGCTGGTGCGCCTCCAGACACGTGTGCGGTGGTCATCAGCCCTGAGACTGAATCGGGATTCATCACTGAAGATGACACGTCTCCAGTCTGTCACACTCCAAGTTGCCCGAGGTCAGCAAAAATCCAGTCGACACTGCCTATGATGTGGGGTCAGTGGTAAGCGTCTTAGCGGACGTCGGCTCCTCAAGCCAACTTCGGTCAGTCGTCTCCTTATGGTTTCTCTTGATGGCACTGGATGTCTGGAAGGAAGTAAGTGGCGTTGAATCGATGCTAGCGACGTTGTTGGTGCCGAAGTGGCCACTCTTCTGATTGCACGATCCTCACGATCATTTGTGTTCCTGGGACGTCCTGACCCTCCGCGACGGTACACTTTACCTTCTGTGATCCACTGTTGCCAACACCGAGCAACTACCATATCGCTCCGACCGAGGTGGCGACCGATACGTCTATTCGACCAACCTGCTTCTCTGAGGTCTATTATACGGCCCCTATCAAAGTCCGTCAGCTTTTCTTACTGCCACCGGTTACGTCTTAGAGGCATCCTAAGTCTCAATATCGTCTATCAAAGTCATCAGATTCGTTTGGATAGCCGTACGGCGCTCGTACTCATGCTTTTAAACTCTCCCAGTTGCGCAACTAATATGCGCATAGCACATTTAGCCTTGTCTCATTGGCTTCGAAATTTTAATCATTTGCATATCTCTTACCAGACTACATTCTTGCCGAGTTTCGTGATTGTAGCTTGATTTCTTCTGGGTGCATATATTTTTTTGCGACAGAGTGTATATATATATATATATATATATATATATATATATATATATATATATATATATATATATATATGCCATTTCTTTTAGATAAACAGTATTTCAATACATATGTAGAAGGTTTTCTTTTTTATGTACATCACTCTTTTTTTAAAAAATTATCTTTTTTTATTCCTGGCGCGTATAACCATGCACCCGTTAATTTCAATCTTGTTTTTCGTTAAAAGTTCGCGTTATTTGACGGATTTTACGGTAATTTGTTGGTTGTATAAATGTATTAAAAAATAACGATTTGTATGTGTAGTTTATTATATATATATATAGCAACAATGTAATACGTTGAGAAAGATATTCTAACATATTTTATAAAATGCAAATGATTGCATATACTTGCATTTATAGCATATTTATTTCATTGTGAATTTTGTTTTTAAGGTATCTGACTACTTGCGACAATTTTTTTGAAAAAAAATGAACTTATGGGGATTTTTTGTGATTTTTAGATTTATTTAGAATATTTTAAGGAAATAATCGTAAAATTGAAAACAGAAAAAAAAAAAAAAATTATTATTAAAATAGGAAAAAAACTGGTGAAAATGTTCAAAAAATTACATTAACGGGGACTTTTTTGTACAAATATTTTATGAACAAATTCTCAATTTTTCAATTTTGATGTGTTACCTTATTATTCATGTTTGAAATTATCTTCATGATAATAGATACTTTAATTTTTACAAAAACTAGAGCACTCTATCTTAGTAACTATATGAAATTGCTTGAGAAAAAACAGTGATTTTATTCTCATAATGAAGTGTAAATTTTGAAATAAAACATTGATTGATAAATCTGAAGGTCAAAACACTTCTACTGTTACACAAAACATTAAAAAAAATTTCAGCAAATTATTTTAAACCTTTTTCAGCAATCGCTAACCCCGTTTGAGTTTTTCGAAAAAAAAAACACATTTCGAGTAAAACGCATTTTAAAAAGTTTGACATCTTCTTTCATTAACACACTTGCAGTTTTTGTTCTAGTAAATGGAAATTAAAAAAATTAGTTTTTTTATAGAGCTAATGAAATGACCTGTAAAATACAATCAGAAAAATTGTCAATTTTTGAAAAAAATCGTGATTTTAGTATAGTTGGATACCTTAAATGAGCAGCAATGTTTAATAATTGAATGAATTTTAAGAAATAAACACAAATTAAAGGATCGAAAGTCACGTTACTCGACATATCTTGCCATTAATGAAAAGTTTAAGTTAATAATTTAAACACTGTCCATGATTTCAGATATAAGTTGTTTTAGTTTAAACAGAACATGGCAAATAGGGGAAATTATTTATTTTTAGTACAGAAAATAAATATAAAAAATATTGCTTTAAACAGAGTTTCTCTAATAATTAAAATTCAGCAAAAAAAGTGAATTTTCTAAGTAATAGAGTCTAGGTGTATAACATCCTAAAATCTATTCTTTTGAAATGATATTAATTATAAGATCATGATAGTTTTCTTTTCTTTCTTTCTAGATTTGGAGATGTATTCATGAAAAGAATATTTAAATTTTGGTTGTGGCCCCACTTCGTTTTTAGGTTATCAGGCGATTACACAGAAGGGGCGCGCTATGTAAAAATGTACTATGACCTAGCTCGATTAGTAAGTCTATTTTTTTTTACTTATCTGTTATTAAAATTACATTAAAAGAGAAAAGGTGCTGTACAAAATATATATATTTCGTTTTAATTTGCTCTTAAATGAAGTTATAACACTTCGTAATTTATTAAAAAGCCTGATTATTTCAGAAAGAAAATAATTCATATTTATGTATATGCAAGAATTTTTTTTTAAAAAAAGGCAACTTTCTTTTTTTCTTTTTTTATTTCTTCAATATATAAATTACAGTTTTTATTAAACAAAATCTGTGTTATTAGTTACCTGAAAGAAATGTATCTGTAGATTTACATATTCAATTTTTTTGAAAAAATCATCGTTAAAGATATTATTCGGAATTTAATACTATGTCACGCAATCTTTATAAGATATCACTAACATTATCAACATTAAAAGCAAATCCACAAATGGAAACTCTAACACTCCAATTTACCAGGTCTATTCATTTGAAAAAAAAGTGCATCTTACAACACTTAGATATACTATTTTTTAAAAAAATAATACTCACATTTACTAATTCTCTATTAAATAAAATAAAATTAATTCTAAATATGAAAAATGTCACAAAGGAAGTTTTTTTTTATTGAGATTAAATAGGTGTAAGTACGCAATTTGATCTGAGTTTAATGAACGTCGCACTGTGAACTAATACGAATGTTATTAGAGATAGAATCCCAGTCAAGTAACGAGGACTATTTCATTGCACCTTCACTATCCAAACTTCACACCATGCCAACTAGAGGTCTTCTAGTCTTGACAGATTGAACCTGAATCCACTCCTCTCCATGGCCGCTCATTCACTAGCATCAGCATTTGAATTTGACCATTAGAAGGGTCGTTTTCAACCTTCCCGGTGCCCTAGGCACTTCAAATTTTTGCGCCCCTACCACTATTTCCAGAGCACCCCTTCCCCCTCCTTCACATCTTAGTCAGTTTTGGTTCAGGAGGGATTTTCCCTTAACTTTCTTACTATTTTCTCTTTCATTGTCATGTTAATGTGTCTAGAGTCATCATCCTAGTCAGTTTTGGTTCAGGAGGGATTTTCCCTTAATACGTTCTATCTGTGAGTAGATGACGGAAGAAAACTGTTAAGACCTTGTAGAAATGAAAATAATACAATAGCTTCATTGCAGGCTTTTTCCGCAGCAAAAAAAAAAAAAAAAAAAACAGCAAAGTCTAAGGAAAGGCTACATATGGTACGAACTCAGCAAATACATTTTCTTCTTGTATTCTTGACAGAAGAACCGATTACATTTCTGACATGTTTGAAACATTATCGTAACTTTGGCCCCGAGAGTTTTTCAAATCTAGTTTAAGTTATTCAAGCAAGTTGAGTCCTGCTTCTTCCATACCTTGAGCTTTGTGAGAGACGCCTGATTACACTCGTAGAAGGCTTTTCTTGGCGCAGGTTTTTCTGTTAGAAACGTATTGAAGTGCTACACCCAACTGGTCTGTGTATGAAGCGTAGGGTGTAGAGTAAATAGTGAGGGAAAAGTAACGTGCAATTTGATCTCTTTTAAGATATCTTGCATGCCTCTTTTGCCCATAACGTCTATGAACTCACTGCAAATGTCAGACGAGAGATAAGATGTACTCCCTTTACCTTTGTTGTCATATTTTGTCATATATTGTGAAAGAAACGGATCAAAATCATTTATGAGTTCAAGGTATTCTAACAAAAACCCCTTTATTGTAGAGCCAAGTTGTGCTGGTCATCGCCCCTAAATGGAACGCCTCTTGATGACAAAAATTTCACAACGGAGACAATACTAGTAAAGAGATCTCACCAATATTTCATACCTTTGCCATATTGACTTTGGACTGCATCCTGCACTGCGTTGTCTCCTTTTTTTAAAAAAAATCAATACATTTGCCCTGTAATCATCTGAGCCCACCCCTTCCCGATGCGGTGAAGCAAGCGTGAAAGAATTCTTCCAATCATTGCAGCCAGTTGCTAAAACTCCACGTTTTCCCTCATGCTCAAGAAGAAGGCAATAAAAAATACCTTGGCTTTCGATTTTTAATAGAGCAGCCAGTCTCTCTTATACTACTTTTCACTCCGTAGCTCATCAAATAATAATTTTGTTGAAAGTTTCCGCTTAATTTTGGCCCATTTATAACAATGCTCAGAATTAGAAAAATCTGCTTCTTAGTATTGAGTTAAATTTTATTTAAATATTTTGTATATTTGTACATTATCTTTTATATTCTATTTACCCAGGCCCCTAGCTCAAAGCAACTGTCAAGAACGTTTTAACGGATAGGCATATAGGTAAAAATCACTGAGAATGCGTATTTCTCATTTTTTATTATATAAGAATATATTTTACTTTGTACTTATTTTAAATTGCAAATTATTTTATCAATTTGATAATTTTATTTTCGATTTTTCATGATATGCTTGCCCTCCCCTCCAAGTAGGGTTACCACACCCACTTAGGGGGTGTGCCCCATAGTTTGAGAAACGCTGCAAAAAATTATTACGAGTTTTGAAAACAATTTATTTACAATATGCATCAAACAAAATACGACTTGTGTGGGGGGAAAAGGGCAAGCGATTTACATAATAATCTGAACGATAGCGAAACAAAGATTTGATAATTTAGATATAAAAATGAAAAAAGAATAATTGGGTTTTTAATAAACACTAGGGGGCTGTGTACGTTCGCTGTAGTTTTAATTTTATCACCCTCCAGTTTTTTGCGCCCCCAAATATTTTGCACCCAAGTCATGAGCCTAGCGTTCCTAAGTGGAAAGTGGGCCAGCCAACTAGTCTTTTATTCTAGACAGATTGAACATGAATCAACTCCTCTCCGTGGCTGCTCAATCACTAGTACCAGCATTTGAATTTGACCAAGTAGAGATCTTCTATTCTAGACAGATTGAGCATGAATCAAACCCTCTCCATCTCTAATCATTTAATAGCACAAACATTTAAATCTGCGACAAGATTAGAACAATCCCATCCACCAGATAACGATCATGATTACTTAACTACCGTCGTCATTTGACACCTGAGTTAGCACCTCTCCTCTGCTTACTTCCACAACATGTAAATTGATGGAATTTGAGCCTTGCCGGATTGAACTTACATCAGCCTTTCTACACATCAGGGCACATAAGTAGTATTAGGATTCACACCTGCGACTCAACAAAAATCTATATCCATCTCGCTACAGGCATTGATCCCTCGTCTAGCCTGGGCACTTCCAAATACACAAATAAGGAAATTGTAACGTCACGTCTCGAAACAACAACAACATCTGGTGTCGGTTTCTTTGTAGATTCGACGCCCACACGTGCAATTTCCGATCCAGCGCAACCCCTGTTTGACCCCCCGAGGAATCTAGCGACCCGACCGGAAGATGAGAGAGGAGAGATGTTTTGAACTTGCACGGGAGCGGTAACCAACGAAACCTCCTCTCACAAAATAGTGGACTCTAACAATCTAATTAATTTTAATAACTTTAATGTATCATTTTGTAAATAATTTTCAATAGTTGTGACGTAATAAATTCCATATTTTAATTCACCAAGAATACGCTACCGTTATTCTTTCAAACGTTACAGCTTAGAGTTTTGGTGGCAGCGCTTTGAGATAAAAAGTTAGCATTCAGGACCCGTGAGAGGAGGAAAATTTTGGATTTTTACGGACGGACCGCAACGCAGGGAGAAAAAGAGATCTTCGGAAGCCGTGCTGCAAGTAAATTCAGCTTCGGAGAAAGAGAGCGTCCTGCTCATAAAAAGATCAAACTGATCTATAGTGTTAACGGCTAGTGTCCGAAGGAAAGCGATTTTCGGAAGCCGTGCTGCAAGTAAATTCAGCTTCGGAGAAAAAGAGCGTCCTGCTCAAAGATCAAACTGATCTATAGTGTTAACGGCGAGAGTGTCCGAAGGAAAGCGATTTTCGGAAGCCGTGCTGCAAGTAAATTCAGCTTCGGATAAAAGAGCGTCCTGCTCAAAGATCAAACTGATCTATAGTGTTAACGGCGAGAGTGTCCGAAGGAAAGCGATTTTCGGAAGCCGTGCTGCAAGTAAATTCAGCTTCGGAGAAAGGGAGCGTCCTGCTCATAGAAGATCAAACTGATCTACATCTACAGTGTTAACGGCGAGAGTGTCCGAAGGAAAAGCGATTTTCGGAAGCCGTACCACTAGTGCACATAATTTGCTTCTGACAGCAAGCTGAGTACTTCAAATGGGTGAGTACTGTTATATTTTTTGAGAGTTGCAAACTGCATATTGTATTAGGAATTTTGGTTAAAGTGTTCTTTAGAAATTTTGAAATACTTAATGTTTTTCTTGCATGGGAACAGTGTTATTTTGTTTCTAGAGAATTGTAATTGTATTTCAAGCATTGTGTGCAATTTTAGCTTAAGATTTATTGTGTTTTAAGTCTCTTTGAATGATTTTGATTATTTTTAGTGTTAAGTTTTTCTTTGTGTATTTCTGTGTATGCATGGGACCAGTGTTATTGTATTAATAGAGAATAGTAACAATAGTGCAAAATTTAGCGTGACATTTATTTGATATTGTTTAAAAAATGGCTTTCCTTGGTAAAGGGAAAAAGCAAGACATGTTGCAACTTGCTGAGGAATTAGGAATAAATGCCACTTTAAATATGACTGTCCCTAGCATAAAAATTGCAATCACTAACAGTGAAGGTTATGAAGAGGAATTTGTTAAAAATCTGTATGAGACTATCATTGCAAACAGAAAAAGATTGGAAGAGTTAGAAAGGGCTGAAAAAATGAGATTAGAGGAGTTTGAAAGGGCTGAAAAAAATGAGATTAGAGGAGTTAGAAAGGGCTGAAAAAATGAGATTAGAGGAGTTAGAAAGGGCTGAAAAAATGAGATTAGAGGAGTTAGAAAGGGCTGAAAAAATGAGATTGGAGGAGTTAGTAAAGGAGCAGGCATTAAAAGAGAAAGAATTACAGCTGAAATTTGATTTAGAAAGGTTTAAAATAGAATCCGGATTTAGGGTAAACGATGAATCAAACGATTCTACAAATGCATGTTCTGTAACTTCTAATTTAAACTTAAAAAAATTGATCCCAGATTTCGATCCTAAGCAGTCAGATATTAGTTTATATCTAGTGATCTTTGAACGCCAGGCTAAAAGGGCGTCAATAGAAAAGAAAGAGTGGGTGGGGCAATTATTGGGTTTGTTACCCCTAGAGATCGTGCAATTTATTGCTCGCGAACCGGAGGAACAAGCCGAAAATTACGATTATGTAAAGAAATTATTACTTAAAAGATTGAAGTTAAGTCCGGAGGTCTTTCGGCAAAAATTTGTCCAACACCAGAAGAAATCCGATATCACCTGGAAGGAATTCACTTTTGAAATTACGAATTATCTAGATGAGTGGCTGATTGGCTTAGAAATAAATACGTTTCAAGATCTTAAAGATCTAATGGTGGTAGATCAATTAAAAACGCGCCAATGCTAGTATGAAAGATCATTTTTTAGATAATTGGGCAAACCTTAAATCAGCTACTCAAATAGCAGAACTCTTTGATAATTATGAGGACGTCCGAAAGGTAAATTCGAAACCCATGGATAGGTGGGGCAGAAATGATAAAATTTTGACATACTCAGGGATCAAGGAAAAAGAAGATAGATTTGGAAAAACTTCCCCCAGATTAGAGCTTCTGTTCCGGAGAGTACTAGAGAGAGAACTTTTGAAAAACGCGTGATACAAAGATGTTATCATTGCAATATGCCTGGACATATAAAAGCCGGTTGCCCTAAATTAATAAAAAACAAAACGACGGAAACTCTCAATAATATTGAAGGAAATGAAAACCCGGATTTTCTTAATTCATATACAACAAAGGGCTCTGTGAATGGTCACGAGATAGACATTCTTAGAGATACGGGAGCGACAATAGATTTAGTATGTGCAAAATACATAAATCCTTCTTCTTTCTCTGGTGAAAATGTTTGGGTAAAACAACCGTTAAGCCCAGAATTAGTTTGTTTACCTTTGGCGGTCGTGGAAATTTCCGGA
Organism: Trichonephila clavipes; assembly: GCA_019973935.1. NCBI lineage: Eukaryota > Metazoa > Arthropoda > Arachnida > Araneae > Nephilidae > Trichonephila > Trichonephila clavipes. The sequence goes on along the minus strand of BMAU01019381.1, from coordinate 185,744 downwards.
AATTTTGGAACGGTGCAGACTAAGGCAGCGGTTTGTGGAAATCACTTAAATCAACACGGTCGATATTTGCTTGGAAATAAAACGGCCGAGCTAATAAAAGGAAATTTAGGCTATAATTTCCTGCCAGTCGAAATATTGAATGCTGTCCAAACAAGGTCTCAAGTCAAAGCGGCTAGAGAAGAAAGGGAATAGATAGTGGTGATGCTAAAAAAGGGGAAGATGAGGTTATAATTGTTTCTTCGGATGCAGAGGACGAAATTTTAATACCTGCACTCAGGAATATGTTCCGGAATTAGCGCTGCTAAGGGTTACGCGAGAAAATTTAATCAATGCTCAAAAAAATAGCGAGGAGATTAAACCCTTATACGAACAGGCAGCCAGTCAAGTGCAGGTTACCAATCAGGTTTATTCGCTAGAGAAGGAATTATTGGTAAAAATCGTGAAGATAAGTTAGGTAACGTGGTGAAGTTAATAGTAGTGCCGGAAGGGTTGCGCGACCCTATTAAATCATTGTGTCATGAGGGAACATCTGCACACCTGGGAATTACGAAATCCAAAGACAAATTAAACCGATATTTCTATTGGCCGAATTGCTATAGAGATATGGAACAGTTTGTAAAAACTTGCGATCAGTGTCAGAGGGCTGGGAAGCCCAATGATAAAAAAGAAAGCTCCACTAAAATTGGTCCCTGTTATTCAGGAGGTTTTTACTAAGCTAAATATTGATGCATGTGGGCCTCTCCCGATCACATCTAAAGGGAATCGATATCTTATCACGGCCATTTGCATGTCTTCAAAATTCCCTGAAGCTATTCCGGTGTCTGATATTAGTTCCGTTAGTGTCACAGATGCGCTGTTAAACATCTTTAGTCGAATGGGATTTCCCGTGAAATACAATGTGACCAGGGTACTTCTTTTACTAGTGCTCTGACTACCGAGTTTTTGAAAGGTTCGGAATACTTGTCAGGCATAGTTCTGTGTATCATCCACAGAGTAACCCTGTTGAGCGATTTCATCGAACGTTGAAACGACTCTTACGAGTCTTATGTTTAGATGCAGGCTCCGAATGGGACAAACATCTTCCGTCAATTCTTTTAGCGTTACGAACTGTATCTCACGAAAGTACAGGGTATACACCGTCAGAGTTGGTGTATGGGAAAAATTTGCGAACCCCAGAGACGTTAGTAATGGAACATTGGATGGAACCGGAAGAAGAGGGTGATCTCGTCACTGAATATATGTTTAAGTTAATAAATAGATTAAAAAGATGTCAAGAAGTAGCTATAAATAAAATGGAGGAAATGCAAGTTAAGCGGAAAACTTGGTATGACAAAAACGCAGTAAAACGTGAATTTAAGGATGGAGATTTAGTCCTAGTGTTAGCTACATCCAGAGCAAATAAATTAGCAGTGCAGTGGATAGGTCCTGGGACAATTTTAATTAAAATTTCGGAAACGAACTATTTAGTCGAAATCCCCGGCAGACGCGAAACATCTCAAATCTATCATATTGTCACGGAGTTCGAAAGAAGTACACAGTTCAATTAAACAAACAATTAGATTTATTCTAACGCTTGGAGCTCGATACAACACTGGACTGAGAACATGCCCAACTGGCGATGAACTCTGCTTTTATACACTTCGGAATATTCGAGAAATAACCAGTATGCACTCTAAAGAATGATCTGGATTCATCTAGAACCTAGAGAAACAATACATTAAAAACGGAAACAAAATTCCAGTCTTTGGATAAATCTGCCGGGGCCGGGATTCGAACCCGAGACCTGAGGAAGTTCAGTCCAACGCTCTGCCAACTCGGCTATCGGGACTTGTAGCAAATTATGCGTGTGGCATTGCTCCCCTCGAAAAAAGAAGACAGCGCCCCGCTGTCATCTTGTTCAAGGGTCTTTATTCTGGAACGAGTGATGGGTCCTTTGTATGATTCTTTGGGAGGAATATCCTCGGTTTCGATTTGCTCGGCGGGATCATGGTACGGTTTCATACGCAGTACATGGACAACTTCTCTTAGTTTTCTTTTTCGTGAAGCAGGATCAAAATCTTGTACTTCGTAAGTCACGGCTGATAAACGGCGTAGCACCTGATACGGTCCGAAATACCTTCTTAAGAGTTTTTCGGAGAGACCGACTTTTTCTCACTGGAGTATAAACCCATACGAGATCTCCGGGAGCGTAGGATACCATTTGGTGTTTGGAATCGTAACGTCGACGATCTTTGTCTTGAGCTCTCAGAGTGTGCACTCGGGCTAGCTGTCGTGATTCTTCGGCTCTGGCTGCTATCTTGGTGATGTTATTGTCATCAAAATCGTTAGGACAGAATGGTAGCATTGTATCTAGTGTCGTTTCCGCTTCACGACCATGAAGTAAATAGAACGGCGTAAAACCTGTGGTATCTTGTTTAGCGGTATTATAAGCGAAGGTTACAAATGGTAGAATTTCATCCCAATTTTTCTGCTCTACATCCACATACATTGACAACATGTCGGCCAAGGTCTTATTGAAGCGCTCCGTCAGTCCATTTGTTTGGGGATGATACGCCGTTGTGAAACGATGATCAATGTTACACAAGTCGACGAGAGAGGAAACAAGTCTGGATCGAAAGACGGCTCCACGATCTGTGATAATTACTCGAGGAGCTCCATGCCTGAGGACAATTTCTTCAAGTAAGAACTTCGCTATTTCGTCGACTTCGGCTGTCGGCAAGGCTTTTGTTATTGCATATCGTGTTGAGTAATCCGTGCAGACTATTATCCATTTGTTTCCATGAGCAGACTTTGGAAATCTCCCAAGGAGATCAATTCCAATGCGATGGAAAGGAGCTATAGCTGGAGGGATGGGAACTAAACGTCCAGGTGGTCGTTGAGGAACGGACTTTCTCCTTTGGCACTCCCGACAATGCATGACATACCGAACGACATTTCGGTACATTCCCGGCCAGTAAAATCTCTTGCGTATCCTGTCATAAGTTTTCGCGAAACCAAGGTGTCCTGCGGTGGGGGCGTCATGAAAGTGCCTTAGTATGTCTGCTCGTAGATGTTTAGGAATGACTGGCAACCACAATTTTCCATCTGGATCAAAATTCTTCCTGCAAAGGATACCGTCGATAAATCTGAATTCTTCGTTTTTGGATGAGTTGCTCAAAAGTTTTAATTTCGCAAGGTCTTGATCCTTTTCTGTTCCATCGCAAGGTTCATACTCGTCGTGACTGCTAAAAATTTGTCTGATGTTTCCGTTTCCTCTTCCACTGGATTTCTCGAAAGAGCGTCGGCGTCACTATGCTTCTTACCGGTTTTATATTTTACGTCAAAATCATGCTCTTGAAGTCGGAGGGCCCATCTGGCAAGCCTTCCTGAAGGATCCTTTAAATTCATGAGCCAGCACAAGGAATGATGGTCAGTTACAACAGTAAAGTGTTTTCCGAATATGTACGGCCGAAATTTGTTGGTAGCCCATACGATGGCAAGACATTCCCTTTCTGTGGTGGAATAATTCTTTTCGGCTTTTGTCAGAGTTCTAGAAGCGTATGCTATAACTTTCTCGACATTATTCTGAATTTGTACTAGGACAGCTCCGATACCGTACCCGCTTGCATCAGTATGGATTTCTGTAGAAGCTCTTTCGTCGTACATCCCCAATACTGGATCCGAAGTAAGTGCTTTCTTAAGACTGTTAAATGCTTCCACCTCTTCAGGACCCCAATGAAACTCCACGCCACTTTTCAGCAACGACTGCAAAGGTTCGGCGAGATAACAGAAACCTTTAATAAATCTTCTAAAGTATGAACAAAGGCCAAGAAAACTTCGTATGTCATGTATATTCTTTGGAGTGGGAAAATTTCTTACGGCTTTTATTTTGTCGGGATCTGGACGAACGCCATTACTAGATACAAGATGGCCCAGAATCTTTACTTCTTGGGCAGCAAAAAGACACTTCTTTGAATTTAATTTAAGACCAGCTTCCTGAAGACATTTTAGAACAAGTCTTAATCGTATAAGATGGTCTTCAAAAGTTTCTGAGAACACTATTATGTCATCTAGGTAACAAAGACACATAGTCCATTTAAAATGGCGTAGCAAATTGTCCATCATTCTCTCGAAGGTCGCAGGTGCATTACAGAGACCAAACGGCATGACTTTAAACTCGTATAAGCCTTCGGGGTAATAAATGCCGTCTTTTCACGATCCGCTTCGTCTATTTCTATTTGCCAATAACCAGATCGGAGATCCATGGAAGAAAAGAACATGGCACCTTTCAGACAGTCGAGCGTATCGTCAATACGAGGCAGAGGATAAACGTCTTTTTCGTGACGCTATTCAGCTTGCGATAATCGACGCAAAAACGCCAACTACCGTCTTTTTTTTTTACGAGCACAATGGGTGATGACCAAGGACTTTCAGAGGGTTGGACGATACCTTCATCAAGCATTTTCTGAACCTCTTCATGAATGATGCGTCTTTCAGTCGGCGAGACTCTGTAGGCTCGTTGGTTGATTGGAGCATGATCACCAGTAAAAATCCTGTGTTTCACATTCGTCTTTGAGGCTGTCGACTTGTCGGTCTTCGTGAAAAGCCCAGAAAATTTCCGGAGTAGTTCGGATAGCTTGTTTCTCTGTTCGTCACTTAACTCGGGTGATATCATTAACGAACAATTCATCTGTGACTCCGAGTTTCTTGCTGGTCATCCAAGCAACCCGATGTGTCAGAAATAACACATAGATGCCCTTCATTTAGTGGTTCAGCTTGGCTATGCACATTCCTCTAGGGATGATTTGGTTTCGGAACTGCAGGTTGGTAACCCAGACATCACTTTTTTCCGTTACGATATGTGGATACCATGGACGGTGTAGCAATATTTTTCTCGAAGAGCAAATGTTTGCTGCCGTCTAGAACTACATTTATGTCTCCTCGGGTTTGATATCCTGATACTGTTATTCTAGTTAAAGAATGCGGCTTAAGTGTATAGTCCCTGGTGGCATACAAATTCCAGGCGTCAGGCGCTGTGGAGTCTCGACAGATGTCTTCTAGAACAAGTTCATTTTGTCCACAGTCTATAACGGCTTGAGACGCCTCTAAAAAGTCCCATCCTAGGATGACGTCATGGCTACAATGTGATAAAACAATAAATTCAAAAGGCAGTTCTCGATTGTTTATACGGACACGTAAAACACATTTCCCTATCGGCCGAACAAAATTTCCATCCGCAACTTTCAGCATAACGCTCTTGGCATCAGCAAACAGAACTTTCTTTAAAAATCGGCGATACTTATCGGATATGACAGAAAACGATGCCCCAGAATCTACTAGAGCACGTATCGGCTTCTTATCTATTATTACGTCTAGTTGGTTACCAGTCATCTTGGCGGTCGACGGAGGATTTCCAGTACACGCGGCCTCACCTCCTTGGAAGGTCGCTCTCCTTAGTTTTCCTCGCTCCTACGGCCTGGCGACTGACTGGATCGGCGATATGGCGACGGGGACCTGTAACGACGTATTGGGGATCGGCCTCTCGTGGGACTTGGCGTAAAACGGCGAGAAGAGTTTGGTCGGCGTATTTCTTCTTCAGTGCCAACGTCGTCGAAGTTCCGTCGGCGGTTTCGAGAGTTGTCAAAGACAGCCTTTCTCTCTCGTCAGTAGCGCATTACATGTCCAGGACGTCCGCAGTGGAAACAAACAGGTCTGTTGTCAGCCGTTCTCCACACATCTGTTTTACTTGGTTCAGGTGGGAATTTCTGAACAGGAGCTCTGTATTTCCTGGTTACAGCGGCGTATGTTGGTCGTGGTCTAGTTTCTGTAGGTTTTGTTGACACTGGGGCCAAAACCCTTTCAACTTCGTCTTGAACGATCTCTTCTAAGGATTGGGGATCGGAGTCCAAAGATTCTTGCGTCTGGTTAACTAGTCGATGGACTTCTTCTCGTACGATTGTGCGAATAAGAGAGACCAAATCAGTCTCATCCGTCAGGGATGCAACCGGTACGACGTTTGGAAGCCTTTCAAATCTCGGTCGACCAACTCTCTTCTGCTTCATATCTTCGATATAGTTGCACCATTTGATAAAACTTGCTGTGTCGTTGATTTCTCTCGTCAACAGGGCCTGATAAATATCCTCAGCAACACCTTTCATTAGGTGTGACACTTTTTCGTCTTCTTTCATCAGAGGATTTACCTCTTGGCAAAGTCCTAATACACTTTGTATGTAGGACTGTGTACTCTCGCCTGAACGCTGGGCTCGGCATTTTAGTTGTTCTTCTGCCCTTCTGGTATATTTTTGACGGTCACCGAAAAGTCCACTTAGTCCATTTTTAAACGCTTCCCAGGAATCTAAGGCGTCTTCGTTGTTGACATACCACTGTCTCGCAGTTCCGTCAAGAAAGAAATAAACGTTAGCCAGGCACATCATGTCATCCCACTTGTTAAAGTTGGCTACTCGATCGTACTCTTTAAGCCATTTGAGAGGGTCCGCTTGGCTTGCGAGAGGTACGGGGATCGATACCCCGCGCCTCCACCAAACTTGTCACGGAGTTCGAAAGAAGTACACAGTTCCATTAAACAAACAATTAGATTTATTCTAACGCTTGGAGCTCGATACAACACTGGACTGAGAACATGCCCAACTGGCGATGAACTCTGCTTTTATACACTTCGGAATATTCGAGAAATAACCAGTATGCACTCTAAAGAATGATCTGGATTCATCTAGAACCTAGAGAAACAATACATTAAAAACGGAAACAAAATTCCAGTCTTTGGATAAATCTGCCGGGGCCGGGATTCGAACCCGAGACCTGAGGAAGTTCAGTCCAACGCTCTGCCAACTCGGCTATCGGGGACTTGTAGCAAATTATGCGTGTGGCAATATAAATATGCTAAAACCATATTACAAAAGGCCAGAACACGTTAACGTAATTATTAATGATGAAACAAAAACTCTCTCGCAGACCAGGAGTTAGAAATCCCATACTTAGAAAACAATTCTCTCATTTATGATTTCGAGGACGTAATCCAGGCTAGCGAGTTGAACAAACACCTTCACGACAAACAAATGGATCGACTGCGCGAATTATTAAATAAATACTCTAAATGTTTTCAAACAATCCCGGTTTAACTAATCTGGTTGAACACGAAATCCAGTTAGTTAGCGATCAACCAGTTAGGACGAAGCCCTATCGAATGTCGCACCGACAAAATGAAATCTTAAAAAACGAAATTAACCGAATGTTAAAATTAGGAATCATTGAGGTAGGAGAATCGGATTACATGTCTCCTATGATTTTAGTTGAGATAGCTGGGAAAGAACCTCGTCCATGTATAGATTACAGGAAATTAAACGGGATCATTAGAACGGAATATTTTCCTCTTCCGAATATCGAAGAACGCGTAGAAAAAGTATCGGCGGCTAAATTTATTACCGTCTTTGACTTATCTAAAGGATATTGGCAAATACCTTTGAGTAAAACAGCACAGCGATACGCAGCCTTCTGTACTAGCTTTGGTACATACCGACCCCTAAGGATGAGTTTCGGATTAAAGAATGCTCCATATTTCTTTAGTAAACTCATGGCTGAATTACTTAACGGACTAGAGGATTTCGTTGTCCCGTATCTAGACGATATCGCAATTTTCTCAGATACTTGGGAGTCGCATATTAAACATATGGAAACGGTTCTGCAGAGAATAAAGAGAGCTAAGTTAACGATAAAACCTTCAAAGTGTAAGTTTGCGCAACAAAATGTCAAATTTTTGGGTCACATTGTGGGTCAGGGTTTTCGCACTCCTTCCGAGATCAAAGTTCAGGCTGTTCTAGAGTTCCCTACCCCTCGCACGAAAACCAAATACGTGCTTTCTTAGGTATAGCGGGTTATTACCAAAAATATATAAATCTGTTCTCGGTAATTGCTGCTCCGTTGACGGATGCATTGAAGGGAAGAGCAAAGAAGGGAGAAATTAAGTGGACGACCGAGTGTGAAAACGCATTTCGAGAACTAAAAGGGAAACTAATTGATAAGCCCGTCTTGTACGCGCCAAATTTTGAACGAGAATTCATTGTTCAAACGGACGCTTCGAACGCAGGTATGGGAGCAGTTTTAACCCAATTAACTGAACAAGGTGAGGAGCATCCAATCCTTTACCTGAGTAAGAAATTTTCAGAGGTAGAGAAGCGTTATTGTACGACGGAGAAGGAATGTGCTAGTATTGTTTTCGCAATTAAAAGGTTACATTATTACTTAGATGGAAATTCATTTTTAGTTATGACCGATCACAACCCGTTGGTGTGGTTGAATAGAAATGTTAGTTCTAACCCTAGATTGATGCGATGGGCTTTGGCTTTGCAACCATATAATTTTTAGAATTGTACATCGGTCGGGTAAAAGTCACAAAAATGCAGATAGTCTCAGCAGATCGGTGATAGATAATTAGGGATTGTTAATAATGTTCTCTTGCTCATGAATAATAATTGTTGCTTATGTTTTTTTTTTTAGTTAAAGGTTAATAATTGTATTAAATTTTATTTATTTACTAGTACTGTATATCATATCGAATGGCGATGCGTGTCAAAAGATAAAGCCATGAAAAGCAAATGTATTAATATGCTTAATTTTGTGTACAGGGTTTTAAAATATACATGAGTATTTAGGTTACGCAAGAGACATATTGTGAAAAATATTTTGTGTGTAAGGTTGTACACTTCGCATATCATATCAACATGTCGTTAGTATAATTTTATTTAAGTATTGTGGCGAAGAATATTTTATGTGCAAGGTCTTACACTTGCATTTGATATAACATGTTAGTATAATTGATACTAGGCATTGTGATAGGAGTGTTGGTATTTTTATTTAATGTATAGTATGTTTTCTTACATTGATTACATTGCTATTTCGTGATATAGATTTGTGTAAGTTCCCTAGCAAGAACACTCACTCACTAGAAATAAGTAATTCCAAATTTAGTTCAGCGTTTTCTTTAGTAATTAAAATTGCAGCTCAGAAATATAGTGGTGCTTGATGAAGGGATGTGTCGGTAATCTGTCAGTTGTCTCATCGTCATCATCCCATTAAACTTTTCTCAACGGAAAAGTTCCATAAGAGAGGGCGAGAGCTGTAACGTCACGTCTCGAAACAACAACAACATCTGGTGTCGGTTTCTTTGTAGATTCGACGCCCACACGCGCAATTTCCGATCCAGCGCAACCCCTGTTTGACCCCCCGAGGAATCTAGCGACCCGACCGGAAGATGAGAGAGGAGAGATGCTTTGAACTTGCACGGGAGCGGTAACCAACGAAACCTCCTCTCACAAAATAGTGGACTCTAACAATCTAATTAATTTTAATAACTTTAATGTATCATTTTGTAAATAATTTTCAATAGTTGTGACGTAATAAATTCCATATTTTAATTCACCAAGAATACGCTACCGTTATTCTTTCAAACGTTACAAAATGCATATAGTTTCAGTGCTGTTAGACACATCCCAGACCGAATAGTTAAAAGTTATACGTTAAAGTTATTATAACTCTTATATCATATTATTATATATCGTATAGTGAGGTTTATGTTATTGTGAGCATTCAGTTTAAAATAAAATTTCATGACTATTGTCTATAAGTAAAATAACGAGTTTTCTTAAAAAAAATAAAATAAATTTAAGTAAAATAAAAAAAGAAAGAACTGCTTTTTTAACATTTTCTTTTTGAATAAAATCAAAATTAATTACTTTAAATCTATAATTTTTCAGAATACATTATATTTTTATTTAAAACTTATATTTAATTTATCGGAATATTAAGGCGAACAGTACGATGCATGTGACAAAAATCAGTCAAGAAATCAAATTTAATTTTATTTAGATTAAATTACCCTTTGTATATTTTATATAATATAACACAATTTGAAAGCTCTGAGTTTAAAAAATGCGGACTTAATATAATTATACTTCCGTTTTTACTTATTTGTTATTTTTGTGTGTTTCAAACTGGGATATATACAAAAGACAGTTGAATAGAAACATACAATACAAACACAGATGAATATAGACTTTTATTACAAGGGATGATGCCAGCATATAACAGAAGATGCGTGCTGCTTTCCATTCGAGACGCGGGAATCCATTTCAGGAGAAAGTCCGACTTCTTTTCCCAGAGATACATCCATGTTTTATTCGAGATTCGAACCCCAGTCGATTACAAGTCAAGTCGATTAAAAGCCACCCCACCATACCAGTTGGTGTAGCTTTTATTTACATGCCGACGGCAAATCAAAAATTTAATTGGCTTATCTCATAAAGATAAAATAACATGCTTGTCTTCATTTAAAATGCTAAGACTTTTTTTCTATTGTGTCAAATGCTTTAATATTTTTTCTAACTATTACTAATAGTACATGTAACAAAAGTTTGTACGCATTTTTAAATGAAAGCAATGCTTATTTTCTTTAATAGAATTGAATTTAAAGAATTTACACATTTTTTAGGAATTTTCAATAAGCAGTCATAAAAAGAAGTATTGTATGAATACCAATCACATTATCGCAAAATCCATCCCAACTTTTGTTATACATAGTGTAACGTACTTGTAAATCAAATTCCCTGTGTGTACGGTAATTCTTTTGCAGGAAGAGAGACAGAGTAGCATTTTAAAATCACTTCATAAATTTTAAATTTTTACTTTAAAAACATAAATAGTTAGCTTCTTCTTTTGAGCTGAAAAAATCCGTTTTACGTAATTCATACGCACAGGCGAAAACCAAAAAAAATTTGGATATCATAAACTTAACTTTTGTCAAAATCGTACTATGTTCCCTTAAATATTTACAACTTAAATGAAAATCTTAGTAGCAACAAACATATGACTTTCTTATCATAGTATGTTATGAAACTTATTTCGGATCTATTTATAGGCATTCAAAGAAAAAAAGAAAGAATATTTAAGTAATAACAAAGGAGATTGTAAGAAAAAGCGGAAATCATTAATAGATAATTTGATAAAGCTCCATTTGGAATCTCAAGAGTTAAGTGAAGAAGATGCATTGGAAGAAATCATTACTTTTATTATGGCAGTACGTATATATTAATTTATTTTTATTTAAAACTTACATAAAAACATGTAATGTATCATATTTTTAAGAAATCCCATATTTTGAAAAACTGCAGATTTTAGGAAATTATATCTTTTCAGATTATCAATTAGCAAGGTAAATTTTACATAACCTAATGAGCATGTTAAATAAATATGTGTATTTTTTGGAGAATAATTACATAAGATAATAAATAGGAAGACAATATAAAGTATACTGTTTTTCATTTGATACTTGTCTTTACTTGATATGTTTAACTGAAAAATGGAAGAGTGTTTTCAAATTAGCCGATATTTCAATACTTTCATAAAATGCGTTAGAAATACAGTCAGTTAAATCCAAAACATGCACAAAAACGTTCAAAGTGTAATCAAGAACCAGAACTTCCCTCTTAAGATGAACAAATTCATTTATAGAAATAAAAACATTCTTATATTTTAAATTTTGAAAAACAATATATGATTCTCTTCTGGTGATTGATAGGATTCTATTTTTCTCTTCGTTTTCAATTTTCCCATCGTCCTTTTTTCTCAACTTTGAGTGGCTTTTTTTTGTTTTAATCTTTAAAGTAGAAAATGAGGATTTAGAACAGTGCTTCTCAAACTTTTTATACTCGCGACCTATTTTTTAATCATAATTTTCATCGCCCCCCCCTACATACAATAATAATGTTTTGAATTCAATAATAAATTACTTTGATGTTAATCTACAATACAACCTTAATCATAAATGGTACAAATTATCAAAATAAGCTCTAAATTTCTATATAATTTCATGACCTAACCATAGAGTTACTGATAATTATTAAATTTGTACTTGAGTTAGTACTGTTAAATTAATTGTGAAATACATGGTGAAGTGCTGATACATTTATAAGCGTATTATATCAGTGTAAATGAGTATTTATTTTTATTGTGTCATAATGCATTATTTTTTTACCTTTCAGTAAATCAATAATTAATTTTAAATAATATTTGTTTTTGATTTTTTGATATACTCGCGCCCCCCTTGTAGGGTTATCACGTTTCCTATGGGGGGCACCCCACAGTTTGAGAAAAGCTGCTTTAAAATCTATTTCCGATAAGAAATAATAATTATGATATACACAAAGTCATAAAAATTATCGTCAGTTTAATCATTTCAATAATAAATATTTTCATTGTATTTAAGCTCGTTATATAAACAAATTAAAGATTAAAAGGAAAATCACTCAGCGAATTTGAATTTGTTTCAAATCAAAAGAAATGGTTCTTAAAACTTGGTATTTTTTACTGAAATTAACTGTCTGAAGTTCAAAGAACAAGTTTGAAATTTCTATTCTTTTTTTCTTTAAAACTAGTATTTATTTTTTTTAAAAAAAATGTCCTGCGTTTTTTAAAACATAAGTGTACATTTTTCATGCAATTTCACTTTACTTGAATTATTTAGTAAGAGTGAAATGCATTATGATCTAATTTACTATTATATACAATTTAAATCTTAACGGACAAATTGGTTTTAATGTATAAAACTTACTTTTGTTCACATTATTAATCCCCAAATTTCATCAACATTCTCAAAGCTATGAGGCCAAAAAGGTATTTTCCTCAATGATACATTAATTTTTCTTATAGAAAGTTTACCTTAGATTAAGTTAACAATAAAGGGGATAATTCTAGAAACCTCGGTTGCATTTAAGATTATTAACATTTAATTTTTTGATATATAAGCCCAGATATTTTTTCTTTACTAATTACATTTAAATTGCTTAACTATCTTTGTAACATTCATGAATTAATTAAGATAGGAATAGTTGTAACTTGAATGCTTGCAAAGTATAAGACAGAAGACTTCTCCTGCGCGAATACGCAATATAATGATATAAAAAGGAACTCCACACCTATAATACAATTTTAAACTGTTTGAAATCACAATTTCCACTGGAAATATATAACACAGAAGAAAATATAGGCTTTAATTCTCAGCAATCTCTGTCATCGCTAACGTTCAATGCCGTTGAAACAAGGAACTTGGAAAAAGGGAAATTTTACCAAGACATTTATAATCTTGATTACATTTTACTGCCAACTACATGTCTATTCGTCTACACTGGTGCTTTAGTTGCTGGGCATGGATAAAATAGACTTTTTTCGTTGCCCACGAACATTTCTACTGCCTTAGTGAGTCTGTTCACATTTTCTCTTGCTTATCGAACACACAGAGATTACTGCAAAACTACTCTGCTTACATTATCACTCGCTTTGATAGAAGAAGGATTTTGGCATCCTCTGTAAGCATAAGAGACTGATATACCATAAAGATACATTAAACACTGTTACGTTGTCAAAGCGTGTTGCGGCAGTTTTTTCCCTGCCAAGTCAGTTGGACTAAGCAACTGACTTTTTTGCATTCTTCAAATCAAGCGAACAGTTATTGAAATAATTTCACGCTTTTATTTTATATTAATCTCCCATCAAATTTGGTTTGGATAATCTTCTTCTGGGTATTAAACATTTTCTTTAATATTTATATGGCATTATATAAATAACATACAATGTATGTCATTTTAACGTTTCTTGCTTTTTTTTATTTTCTCTTTTCCTTAGGGATATGAAACAGTGGCTATGTCTACTGCTTGGGCCTTGTTCTTAATTGGTCTCCATCCAGACGTGCAAGAAAAATTACAAGAAGAAATAAACAAGGTTTTTGGTGAAGACATTGATAGAGATGCCACAGAAGATGATCTGAATCAACTGAATTACCTAAATTGCGTTCTAATGGTAATCTTTCTCTCTTTCTCTCTCTCTCTCTCTCTCTCTCTCTCTATATATATATATATATATATATATGTTTGTGTGTGTGTGTGTGTGTGTACATATATATATATATACATATATAGATGTAGATGGATGTTTGTTTACGTGTGTGTTTAAATTCTATTAAAATAAGCTGCTTTGAAAGCTGATATTAAAAAATATTTTTCAAAAGTATTTCATTAGAAATATTGAAAATTTTCATTTTTAAAAATAAAAAAAACATTTCAAAACAATTATTTTTAATAATACAAGGATAAATTCAACTAAATATAATTAAAAACTATTTATTTTTAATGGAAGATATCATAAATATATTTTGTGAATGAAATATTGGTAAGTGTCATTCACAGAAACATGTATTTTGAAGTTTATTGTCCAGACATGCTTAAGAATTGCTCAGTAAAAATCCTTTTCTCCTTCTTTTAATACCAAAATACTGATATTCTTAACACTTATTTTTTTGTTAAATGTTTTTTACTTAATATCGTCGAATAGTTATCTCCAAACTGCAACTTTGTCAGTTACAAAAATTAAAGAGACTTAAATGTTAAAATCAAATGCTAATTTTTATCAGTAAGACAATAAACCAAATATTTTCCATTTTTGAAGGAATCCAGCAGGATTTATCCCGTTATACCAACGTTTGGAAGGCAAGCTTTTGAAGACACCGTCATATGTAAGCAGAATTATTTGTCATGTTACATTATATACATATATATATATATATATATATAGTATAATAAAATAAAAGTGAAGAATAACTAGAACCCACAGTACTAAAGAAGTAAGAAATATATATATATTATGTATTATATGTATATAATTTTTAATTAAGTATTATATACTTAATAAAATATAATATTTAAAAAATTGAATACTTTGAGAAACTTCTATTAGTATTATAAGTTTAACATTTTTCTCAACAGAAGTTCATAATTGTTCTTTGTTTTCTTTTTCATTTTTTCCCTTTTTTTTAATGTTTAATATAAAGCACTACTTTGAAGTACCCTAACTTCATTTCAACTAAATTATAACGTTATATTTAACTATGCATATGTATTTGTTTCAAAAATAAATAATTTATTTAACTTTATTTTATTTGTAAAATTGTTAAGAGTTAATACAAATACTATTTTTCAAAATTAGTAAATAAACAAAGTAATTGTAAGTTTTTTTTTTATCCTCTCAAGTAACATTTGTGCGAAGTTAATACAATGAATAGTATATAATAGATGGTTTCTATATATTTTGTTAATTTTTAATGTCACAAATAAATTGGCAACGTTTAACAACAAAAGAAGAGTGCACATTTACTACAATTAAGGTGTATACTATATTATTCTTGATAGTAATTTTAAGGAGAGGTGAATTTTTTGTGTTACATATATATATATCAAACATGTATGGAAGGAATATCTTAAATTAATTAATCTTTCAGGTGGCCACACCATACCGAAAGGAGCATCTTGTTTCGTGATGACGTATTTTCTGCACAGAGATGTAAATGTGTTCCCGGATCCAGAAAAATTTGATCCGGACAGATTTTCAGCCAAAAATTCTATCAAAATACCTGAGTGTGCATACACTCTATTCTCTGTTGGACCAAGAAATTGCATTGGTAATATTCATTAAAACAATTAAAAACATCTGTTATCTTTCCTGCTCGAAATACTTTTTATAGTCAAAAGTTATGAGTAGTCACTGGATTGCAAATGTATCTTCAAATAACCATAGAAATACTAAATGAGTTGATTTCCATTTTTGAACATTTGAATGTTTCTTCAAAAAATTCCTGTAATTATCTTGTGTTTTTTTTTTTTTTTTTGCCGCAGCATTTGCGACGTGATATACTAAAGTCGCAAGGATGTTAGAAATCTGTAAAAAAAATAATCAAAGACTAAAATACTAATTTAGTAACCAATGAGATATGAGTATTTAAAAAAAGAATTTTACTACGTTTGAATAAAAAAAAGTATTTTTCTTTCGTTATTTTATGGGCAATAAAATTTGGAAACTTTCAAAAACATTCATTTGAATATCTTGAAAATTTAGAATACTATCTTTTGAATATTGATCTATATCTCTGTTACTCTGTGAATGAAGCTATGGGCAAAGGGTCATTTTCAACCATGAATAATAACTGGTATATGATTAAATTGAAATAAATACAATTTACTAGTTTTTATAACTACACTACTATAACACATTACAGTGTATATAATACACTAGTACAATTTATCGAATTTCCTCATTTATCTAGAACTTTGAAACAATTTCTAAAATTCAAAGTCTTACATGACTTCTGACCTCATAGAAGTATTTTTATACGAACATTTGATAAAAAAAATGTGTAGTGATTTTTCTTTCGCACAATAACGTTCAAGAAAAAACATAATATTTAAAACAGAATGTTTAAAATTATTAAAAGTTAAATTTATACAAAAAAATGATAACAAACTAAATTATTTTTAGAGAAATTATTTTATATATACTACTTATAAATAAATAATTTATTTAAAATATGTATTTACTGCAGTATTTTGAAATTAATTTTGAAATATTAAATGATTTTCTTATAGAGTTAGAAATACCAACATGCATTTTTATAACATTGTTGTCGTTTTATTGTGCTTTACCTTTGAGCAACTACCGAGTTTTTGTAAACCCTACACTTTTAAAAAGCTTTTTAATACTGAATAAAAAAAAAGAAAAGCAATAGATACTTTTTTATTGGGTATAATTTCCACATCAGCAAAAGGAAGAGTAAACAATTCACAAAGAATTTACTTTCTTTTGAATTATTAACCATTTCATGCTTTATTAAATAATTCTTAATTTTGGTCTTATTTCGATTCAAAACATTTTTTTGATGTTTTAGAGCAGTGTTTCTCAAACTGGGGGGCGCGATAACCTTACAAGGGGGGCGCGAGCATATCGAAAATAAAAGATTTAATTAATAATTAATTTACTGGAATGAATTAAATCACAGAATACTTTCAGACATAATAAAAAATGCACTTTTAATCTGATATAATTTATAGGCGCGTGATATTAAGCCATCAAAACTAAAAACGTCTTCAATACATAATTAGCTATCTTTGATCCTATAACCAAATAAAAAAACTTTTATTTGATTTGCTGTAATCCCGTGATGAGAGATTTTTTATTACGTTTTATTTTTAATCCTAACATACTGCTCTTTCAGAGAAAAAACAAATCCCAGACCTAGAATCGAAAAAATTTAGGAACATAAAAAATTCATCACTGTGATTATTTTTGAAATACTGCACATTATAGCTGTAATCTGTTTTTGCTGATAATCTGTTTGACCTAAGTTATTGGTACAATTAGTTATGACCCCTCTCTTATGTGTGTTTCTCATTTAGGGAAGTTGTAAGTAAGGAAGTTGTAAGTAGGGAAGTAATTTTTCTCTGTTGCGCTTTTTTCCATGCAAAGGAGTTTTATGATACATATAAACATATCTCAAACATATAAAGCATTAGGAAAAACGTTTTACACAATTGTTTTCAGCAGCAACGTACATATTATCATAATGAATACACTTTTTACCCGGAAGTGGTCACGCGGGACACACAGAACACGATATCGTTAATTCTGACAAAGCTGTTTATTTGTTACCGAAGAAAAATTGAAAAGTCCTTGAAAGTAGGTAAGTTTACTTTCTCTTAATTAAATTATTCGCTGGAATCACAATTTGTATCGTGTACAATAAAATAATTATAAAGAAAAAGAGGATTGGGGTGACTCAATAACCCCGCTCGACCGTATCGAGTGCGCGCCTGCTCCCGGGTTAAAACATGTTGAAGTCTTTTGGCTTTAAAAAATAAAAATAATACAATTATTCTTCATTGGAATTTTATATTATTGTTCATCCTTTAACATCAATTATAAATGCTAATTCTGTGAGGCTTAAAATTACAATTCGCTTAAAATTAATGAAAATTTGAGCACCCATTTTAAAAAGATCATTTTACATTTTTGTAAGCATTGACAAGCACTTGGCTTTGCTCTCCTTACAATTCAGCTATTATATCAATAATGTTTTATTCTCTTATAAATGAACTCGGGCAAAGAGCCGGCACTTCAGCCGGTATACTTTTAATGTATCAGTGCTGCACAGAGTGTTTTATAACTAATTAATTAATAGTAAATTAAGAACAAAATTAATAAGTATTAACGACTTCCATGGGCTTGTCTTGCAAAGCAAAGTTTTTATAAGGAATGTTTATGATTAGAAATTGACCCTCTAAGTTCTTCTATATTTAGCCGATATCTATATTTGGTCTTCTAAGCAGCAACCGCATTTTGCAATGTGTTCAATTTAAAAATTAGAGAAAGGAAAAATAACATAATAATTATCCTATTACTTAATTTTTTTTTTTTTTTTTGCTTAAAAGTAAAACGTATACAAAATTTAATACTTATATTATTAATTTGTATGGTTTATAATTAAGATCGCGTATTGTAGCTTTAGCGTCAAAGTGCATTATTATTGCATTCAGTACATTATTAATGTATAAGGGGGGCGCGATAAAAATTATGATTGAAAAGGGGGGCGCCAGTATTGAAAGTTTGAGAAGCACTGTTTTAGAGCATGATTCCAAATATTTTAATATGTAACAAAATAATTTTTCGATGCATATTGTAAGATACCTCTAAAGAAGAATTACGCACTTACGATGGCAAGGAATTTATCTCTAAAGAAAAATGCTCTCTGGCGATGGCCAAGAGTGGAAAAAAGTAGATTTGAAGCTGAAACCAGAAAAATAGGAAAAATATTTAAGTGAGAATCATATTAACATCGGACAAGAAAGCCTTGAGAAGGCTTTTGGAAACGGACTTCTCAATTTTGTATTATTGCCAAGTGATGATGACGACATCGGAACTGGCACCTTCCTTTCCTAACTTCCACATCACACAAATGGAATTACGTGAAAAAAATAAGGAGGGAGAAAAAAAATGAGAAAAATATAAGGGAGGATTTGGAGAACGGTTCAAAGACTTTTAAACGGAAATATTGATTTGTATATTATTTTATCGTTGAATAAGAAATGAACAACAAACGTAAAAGGTAAAAAATTTAAGTACAATTTGTAAAATTCGAAATAAAAAAGGAACCTAGTTTTGTTGTTTATCTATTTGTTTTATGAAATAATTGTTCTTTTGGATTTAACATCATTCAACAGTTTTACTTAACTGCTGTACATAATCATTGTTATATTAAATTTAGATAAAAATAGGAAACTAACAGAGCCTAATCATGATTCACAATCTTACAGGTTTCCCTAACACATGAGATAAATTTTAGAATGGGCTTGTAGCCGGCAGGGTCGCTTAGTTGGTTTGTCACTGGCCTACCGCACTCACGGTTGTGGGTTCGACCCCAACTCAAGTCGGTGGATTTTCATTATGCAAAAAATCAACAGCGGCCTTGTCTTATGATTATGCTGCATGTTAAAAACCCTTGGCAAAGTAAAATTCCTAACTTGAATTTCCCACCGTCAGAGCTCATGTGCCTCCCTGTAAGGAGGAAACTGGGCGTCAAAATTACTTGTGGGAATTGGTATTGCCTATATGGTGCCGAAATTAAAAAAAAGTGATACCAGCTCCTGGGGAATCATCTAGGTCTGCAAAGGTAAAAAATACAATACGCAACCCCATTACAGAAAGAAAAAAAAATGAAAAAAATAGGCTTGTAGATAACATTTCCTTCTAGTCGTTATTAGAGAAATCGAGGAACAATCCTATACATTAATTTAAAAATGTCCGACCATAATCAGAAACAGTTTTAGTAGCTAATCAATCATAAGAATACATACATTTACCCACTTAAAAGTATCCTTAGGATATCAATATTCAAATTTCTCATAATATTAGGAAAGAACAAATGAAGCAGTATTTTTTGGAAAAAGCAATAAATGTACTATTTTGGGTAAAAGACGTTTTTTTGTTTGTTTGGTTCATTCGAATCTTCTGATCTCGACTGATCCACGATTTACAACAGCCTGATTCATTCAATTTCAAATATAAATCACAATATTCACATTCTAATACATATACAAAACTTCTTTTTCAGGACAAAAGTTTGCATGGATAGAAATGAAAGTGCTAATATCTTCAATCTTCACCGTGGAATCGTTAGACTCCAGGGATAAAGTACTCCCAATAATGACTGTTGATCTCGCTCCATCTACGGACATTCGTATTCGAATCAGACCAAGAAACATTGCTATATCTTAATTACGATTTGTTCCAAGACATTTTGAATCAAAACTGTTACAAAATAAGAAGTTTTCGTCTAAAATGTTTTCTAATATACCTATGTGTTTTGTATCAATAATAATGGATAAAAAATAATGACAAAAAAAACGAATGTTAATTACTTTGAGATGTGTGGAATTTAGTGTGTTTAGAAGAATTTGCAAAATAAAAAAATTTCTGGACATGTATGTTAAAAAACATAAATAATAAAATCTGTTCAAATTACTGTTCTGAAGTAAAATAAATGATTTTTTAAATTTAAAATTGTGTAAATATTTATCTGTTTAAAAATTACATATTGTAAGATTTGTTATTATACTTAAGCGAACGATTCAAAAAGATTTTAGAAATTGCTATAAAAAATAATTTATTTACAACATCTGTTCCCAACTTTTCAAAATACAACCATTTGAATGCAATGCACTTATCCATTCGGGAAAAAAAGTTTTTAAATAATGATTACCACTCATCTTTACTTAACTGGCAAATATAATTTTGATATTCTGTGGCGACTTCTTCAGCACTGCCAAATGTGCATCCCCGCATTATATTTTTAATTTTGTGGAACAGAAAAAAAAGTCACCGGGTGCAAGAACTGGTGGGTAGGTAGGATGTGGTAGAGTTTCGATTTCTTCTGCTTCAATATAATCTACAATTTCTCTACAAAATGCGGCGACGCATTGTCTTGCTACAGAGTCATTCCCCGCGCTCTGCGTTTCGGCTTTTTTTGACGCCACTAATCTAGCACTACTGACAAACACTTGGTCACATACCATTCTCCCGTAACTGTTTTTCTATCTCTCAGCACTACGGGAGGAAATATACTCATAGTACAAAAACCCATTTACCACGAAACCATTTAAGATGCCTGACTAGTGCAAAAACGTCAATTTTGACGAATTTTTTACTAAAACTTTTATACAGTTGAGTTTCCTGTTTTCTAAAAATACCTTACTTTTGTTTGTACTTCAATTATTTACCAAGTTATAACAGTTTTTATGACAAGAGAGAGCAGCAAATCCGAACTGGAAGTGAGATATTGAAACCGGAAGTGTTTTCATTTTAATACTTTTTTTTACACTTTTTTGGTGTTTATCGAATTTATTTTAAAAAAAATACTAAGGTAGGTAAGGTAATGACGGGACATGGTGATATTTTTTTAAAAATAATTTATTAGTTTTAAGTGAAATTTGGCAAATAAATTCGTAAAATTTGTGTCACTTTTTGATTTTCTTGTATCCCTGCTTCTCGATATTTTGTTTCATATTTAACATTCTTATATATATTTGATAGAAAACTCTGTTCTTAAAGACAAAATATTAATTAGTTACGCCTAAAGTATGGTCTGAGAAATCTACGAAATTTGCTTCATCATTGGTGCTAATAATAATGAGAGTATTGTCACAGAGCTAATCCCAATAATACTTAGTCAGCTAGTAACAAGAAGTTGAAATCTATTCATAAATGTTTCGAAATATTCTCAGAAAGCCTTTTGTAGTAAGATTTTATGGAGTATTTTACTTAAAGATACAATTATTTATATTGAAACGTTTCACTTAAGAGCATTATTCACGTTAATTTATTTTAATTTGTGATATACAGGTTTATTATATATATACTAATTATACTTTATTATCTATTACTAGCTATCATTAACTTTCCACTAACTCTATTATACACTCAGGAACATTGAAAATAGCGACCCAAGAAGAAAGCATCGGATTGAAATGAAATTTAATACACATAATGACACACATGAGAGATCCACTTAAACTCAAAAAGAAGACACTTAAACGAATACAGGTTGTGCAACGACACAAATACTGGGCAACTTCAATAGCGCGTGGGACCATCTCCAGCTGCAATACATGCCGCCACACGGTACGGCATTGAGTTGATTAGACACCTTATGTTGTCCTGAGGCAGATGGGCCCACAAATCTTAAGCAGCCAACTCTAAATCATATATAGAGTGACACAATGGCTTCTGCCGTTTTAGCTGATCCCGCACGTGCTCTACAGGGGACAAATTGGGGGAGCGGGCTGGCCATGGAAGAGTCTAAAAATGACGTAGGAAGTCTTGAGTAACTCTTGCTGTATGCGGAAAAGCAGTTTCTTGCTGGAAAATTGCCCCTGGGAGACCATTTAGGAAAGGTCCTACATGGGGTCGAAGAATATCATTAACGTAACGTTGGTCCGTTAAGGTTCCACGCATCACAATTAAAGTGGACCGGCTATCATAGGCTACGGCCCCCAGACCATTACACTAGCTGTGCGAGCAGTGTGACGTAGAACACTGTGGGGGGAATTCTCCCGCTCACCAGGGCGTCTCCACACCCGTACACGGTTATCATCTGTCTCCAAAACAAACCGGGATTCATCACTAAACACAACCTTTTGCCAATCGGTGACATTCCACATTGATCTGGATTGGCACCACTGTAGATGCAGTTGCCGATGTTCCGGTGTTAAACGGGTGGCACGGAAAGGGCGCTTGGATTTAAGATTTACTTCTGCAAGGTGTCTGGAAATTGTTTGTGGAACAATTGCTACGCCTACGTCTGCTCGTATCGTTGAACGAGTCATTGTGGGGTCCACAAGTGCTTGCCGCACGATCCTTCGATCCTCTCTCCTCGTTTTCTTCCTGGTTGCTCCAGACCTGGTTTTCCGCGCGAGGGTACCTTCTCTTGGCCACTGCTCCCAACAAATTTCTAAGAGCACACTGCGAACGATCCACTTGGCCAGCAACATGGCACGTCGACCAGCCTGCAGTTTTCATCCCGATGATCTGGCCGCTCTCACACTCGCTTAACTGTGAGAAATGTCTTCTAGCACGTTTACCTGGCATTTTTCGCTTACCAAATTCTTCCTACGATCGGCGGGTATTCGTCACGTTTATGAATCTTTGAATTTGCGCTGGCTTATATAGCACCTTCTTCCTGATTGTAGCACCACCTCGGCGTGTATGAGCATGCGTATTGGCACACAACTTGGATCCTTTGCATATTACATTACGCTGTACTTGTTTGCAAAATTTCACGATTGTACTTAGCTTCCTTCTTGGGTCGCTATTTTCAATGTTTCTGAGTGAATATATATATACATATATATATATATATAATAGAGAAGATGATAATCGTCTTTTAGTTTTGAACAAAAAAAGACTGAATATTCATCTAAATAATATTAAATATCCAAGTATTTTTTTAACACCAAAATTTCATAAAAGCCCTTTAAAATTCCGTAGTATCACTAATGGATACAGTACATATATCACGAAGTCTGGGAAGATCTTACAATCTATTCTTCAAAATATAATTGATAACTTACAAAACACGACAATAATTAAAAATAGCTTAGAGATTGCTAGAGTTACTAAGGATATGTTAATTTTTTCCATGCATGGCTTTAATTTTGAGGACCTTTTTAATTCTATAGATATTGATGATATGATTAATGTTCTACAGTTAATTTATGATAAATATGAATTATATACTTCAATGAAAATAAAAATTTGATATTCTTGTTAACCTCGGATTTAAAGGAAATTTCATTGCATTTGATCAGAATCTTTATAAACAGATCAAATGATTACCTCAGGGTGGTCCAGCTAGTAATTTTTTAGCGAACCTATATTTACATTTTTTTTTAAATTGATCATGTTGTAAATGATTCTTACTTGATTTATCGTTATATAAATGATTTAATAATTTTTGGTAAAAATAGTGAATACATACAAAATATTACGTTCTACCCTGATTATCTCAAGCTCCTTAAAACTAACTTCAACTGTAATATGGTGAAATTATTGGATTTAGACTTGCATCTTATTAACAATAATGTAGTTAGTAACATTTTTGACACACAAAAGAGATTCGTTTAAGTTCCATATAATTAAAATTCCTGTATGGAATAGTAACTTGCATATATCAATTTACAGAAGTATCATTTTGAATTTTTTATTTAGAAATGATAACTTAACTATCCACAAAATAGATAAATACAATAATATAAAAAAAATTCAATGTTGTTTAAATCATGAATACCCTTTTAATTTCTTACGAACTTATATTCATTACAAATACATTAACCGTCTTGCTACTTCGAATTCCAAAACCACCACACAACAATAGGATTTCAAAGTCAGCATGTTAGCGGTCTTGCTGTGAAGATTATATCATAACACTCATATCACAGTTTACATTTTTTCCACACACATCTTGAACATCTTACACATTGTTGACAACCAACCAAATTAGAGCCTAGCAAATTTACATTTTTGACAATCAACCAGTTCAAATTCTACCATATTTGATTGTCGTCGTTTTTGATATGTGTCTTTGCTGGCTGGTTTAAAAGTTAGCTCAAAAGATGTGTTTATGTATATTCGAATTTTTTTAACTTGGTGAATAATTGATTTTCATTGATGTCAAGACGCTTGATTCTCTTCGTAAAAGCTCTGTGAGTAAAGGAATTTTGTTAAATTATTTTTTGAAAAATACTTTTCTTATGTAATTGTTTTAGGATTTTTCTACTTTTCTTACGTAATTATTTTGCGATTTTTCTGCATTAAGAGTTTGGGAGAGTTTTTTACATAATAGTAGTGAGTGGTTTTATCATACTCTGTGAGTTTTCCCATACTCTGAATTTTTTTTTATTTTGTTTTATTTGATTTTTCCTACCGAGTTGCAAAGGGAGAAGATTCGCGCCTTCAAACTATTTTAACCCCACTTATTCGGTCCTACGTCCGAAATTGCTTTCTGACTCGCTAGGTTCTTCTTTTTTGTAATTTCTTTTTTATTTCTCTATAATTTTGTTCTTCATGTTCAGCTTTTATATTTTTATTACGCTATTTCTTGTTATGTTCATTATCTATTATTTCCTGTTTTTGATATATAATACATATTTCTTTCATATATATATATATATATATATATATATATATATATATACTGCTGGACAATTGCTAAGGACGGATAACACTATCATCCATAGCAACCACAAAATGAAAGGAAGCAAAATGTGGAAAATTAGAATAAGTGCGGGATATTAGTAAGAAGAAGTATGAGTATGCAATATTTTTCCCCACGTCTGTTCATCACGTGATAGCGTTCATAAGAGCTTTAAAGGTTTTGACGCGTGTGGACAGTTGTTGTTTCAAGTCAAAGTTTTACAGGAAAGATTTAATAGACGAACTTAAAATTTTTGCAATGTCTTCCCGACATCACATAGATGATTTTATGCGTGGCCGAATTATTGGAAAGATCGAAGAAGGGCGAAAAACGACAGATGTTGCCAGGGAGTTCGACATCGCTCACAGCGTTGTTTCAGGGTTATGGAAGTCATTTAAAACTACTGGAATGTGTTGTAGACGGCACGGGGGAGATCGTGTTAGAAGTACGACGCCTGCAGAAGACAGATATATCGTCCTATCAGCAAAAAGGAACAGGCGCACCACAGCTCAGCAGGTGGCAGATCAGTTTCTTGCTGCCTCAGGAAAGCAGATCTCCCGAAAAACTGTTGCCAGATGTTTGAGGGGAGGAGGACTATATGCACGCAGACCTGTTGTGTGTGTCCCATTGACCAGACATCACCGTACTGCCCGTTTGCAACGGTGTCGTGAGCATCACAATTGGACTGAACAGGACTGGGCTTGCGTACTATTCTCAGATGAGAGTAGGTTCAGTCTGTCATCGGATTGTAGACGCCAACTGATCTAGCGTGAGAGTGGTACTGCTTATCGTCCAGAAAATATCCAGGAAAAGAACCGATATCCGACATGCAGTATCATGGTGTCGGCCGGCATCATGATCAATGGCCGCACGCGCCTATATGTGGTTGCGAATGGGACTATGACGGGCCAACGATACATTGATGAAGTTCTACTTCCTCATGTTCGTCTTTTCCGTTGTGCTGTCGGTGATAAATTTATTTTTATGGACGACAACGCAACATGTCATCGAACACTCGCTGTCCAGGATTGTCTAGACAGCGAGGGTATTCAACGTCTCGTATGGCCAGCGCGTTGTCCAGATCTAAACCCCATTGAAAATGTGTGGGATGCTTTGGGGAGGCAAGTTGCTCGTCAAAACTATCCTCCGACAAACAAGAACACCCTCATCCGTGCACTCACAGAGGAATGGGATAAATTGCCTCAACAGCTGCTGGATAATGTTGTGCAAAGTATGGTACGACGTGTGGAATGTTGCATCACACTCCACGGTGGACATATCACGTACTGATACCTTTCTTTAAGGTACCTGCTGACTTTTAGATGCATTGTTCCATTTCTCCGTACGCAGATCAAATGAACATTTTTTTTTCTTTCAGATGTTTCACAGCTTTTGTACTTTCCAGAACAATAAATACTCTTTATTCTAATGTCTGAACAGTGTGGCAACTATATTTTATCCTACTAGGCCTCATGTCTCGCTTAATGTTATGCTACATAGCAATTTGTGATCCGTCCTTAGCAATTGTCCAGCAGTGTATAATCAGAAATGCAAATACTTCCTTTCCTATAATGGGTCCTACATGAATTTGTAAAATTTTACCTGGAAAGCATTTGAACTCTTGTGGGACACCCTTAAAATATAGAAAATTTTCTCGGGAAAAATAAAGCTGCATAGAAAACAAAATTACTAAGGATGAAAAAAAGTCAAAGTGTATTCATATGTAGGTTTTAAAAACTGTTCTTTATATACTTTTCATTATAATTTCTTATGACCTTTGTGATAAGCAATATTTTTTAAAAGAAATTTTCGGGAATATTTTTTTGACAAAATAACACACATTAATATATTTTATATTACATATTACTTAAGTGGAGATATATATACCTGTTTTTCCATCTAAAAACAGTGTTTTTTAATGTACTAAAGTTTTTCTAGTGTGCTTTTTATATATTTAATTTGTATTTAAAAAGAACTATACCTTTAGACGTTAAAGAAACATTTTTTACTCCATAAAATTATTAACAAATTTTTTTTAAAAAATTGAAACACATATATATTATTGTTATTGGCTTATAAAATGTTTATTCTTTTTAAATAAAAAGGTTTTAAGTTATTTTAGCAGCATAATTTTTTAGGATTAAATTTTAAATCTTTAAATGCGTTTTTCTCCGAAACAGATTTTTCCATATTTTTTCGCATGGCAAACATAATTTAGCATCAATGTTTATTATTATAGTATGCATGCTGTGCACTACAGAATAAGAAAACACACTATATTTGCCTTTTTTGTGATTGTTTTCTTTGTGATAAATACAAATTTTTTGAAAATTTTTGATTTTGTGCACTTTTTGACCTCTAATTTTGTGATAAATTGGAATTATTCAAACATGATAGAGCAATGTATAGAAGTGTTTCTCAAACTGTGAGGCGCGCCCTCTGGGAGGGGGGCGCGGTTTTCATGCGAGGGGGCCGCGAGTATATTAAATAATGAAAGGTTTATAAAAATAATTTTTTGGAATGAAGTAAAACAAAATGCTTTCTAACATAAAAAAAACACACACACATTTACACTGATATAATTTATTTTTAGCATCTGGTGATCATCAAATATAACAGATTCCACTTCAAACGCTCATTAGTTATCTTTGATCCTATAACCAAATTTAAAATATACTTTGTTGTTGAGAGATTTTTTTACGTTTCTTTTAACGATATCAAACAATGAGAGCTTTTTTTATTACGTTTCTTTCGACCTAAAATATTACTTTAGCTGACCTTCGAACTTACTGGTATGGTTATTTCCGTCTTTCTTTTAGGGAAGTTGTAAATATACATTATATATTTATGTTTCTTTTTTTTCCATGTAAAAAAAGGTTTATGATATATGGATAAGCATGAGTATTCTGAAACATATAATGCATAAAGAAAAATGTTTCACACAATTATTTTTAGAACATGCTACACTTTCCCCATGAACAATTTTGTAGTTTTGATTGCTGTTTTATACGACTTATTATGGTTTATAATAAAAATGGGCAAGTGTGATCCCTATTGAAGGAAATTGAAACTGATCAAGCAATTGAAGAACCTACTGAAATAATACATATTAATCAAGATAACGAAAGTAAATATCAGAAAAGTGTTAGGCATGAAACTTTTGAGTTGATTTGATAATTTCAAATGCTGCCTAAAGATCTCTATGAAGCAAACCATGAAGCTATTATGTAGCATCTCGGCTTGCCAAAAAGACATAAGGAAGAAAAAGTTCAAAATGCTATTTGTATATCATCAGACAACAGCAAAACTACAAAAACGTGAACAAAATGCCACAGTTTAGCTGGAAAATAACGTTCCTGTGTTGTTAGCGAAAAGTGTCTGTGATATGTCCTTTAATAAGTACACGCACATTTGGAACATTTTCTTTAGTTTTATTGGATTTTTTCTCAAATTTTCTAAGAAAAATTGAAAAGTCCTTGAAAGTAGGTAAGTATATTTTCTCATAATTTAATTATTCACTGGAATTGTGATTTTTATCGTGTATAGTAAAAATAACTATAAAACAAAAACAAACTAAAAAACACGCTTTTATAGTGAATCGGACTAAAAAGTAAAAAAAAAAAATATTACTTAAAAGTAACATAGTTTAGCGCCAAAGTGCATTATTATTTTTAGGGGAGCGCGATAAAAATTATGATTTAAAATTGCGTCGCCAGTAGTGAAAGTTTGAGAACCACTGATGTATAGGTAAACGCTTACCGAATAAAATTCAAAGAGCTTTTTTTTATGTTATGCATTAGAATTTGTTTTACAGTGTTTGCCGCGATTTGCAAAAAATGAATAATTTTAACCTAAAATTGTCCATTTTCTTACAAAAATATATTGAATTTTTTTTCTTCATTATTTTTATAAGTTTTCAGTTATAATAAAAAAATGAATTTAAAAACGAACTTTTATCATTATTTCAAAAAAAATTTCCCGCAACTATTCAGACATCTTAACCAGAGTACCATCATTCGCTTTCCGTCACTTCTTGTGCGTCTGACCTTTGTTGATGGCGGTTCTTCTGGAAAACACCAGTTCATGGACTGGCACTTTGTTTTTAGCTATGACTGGTAAATCCACATTTCGTCTCCTTTAACTATGCCCCAGACACCTCTGTCTTTCTCATCATTGAATTTGTTTTTATAGTGTGGCACCATACCACATGAACATTTTTGGGGGTTTTACTCAATGCTTAAGGGATTCATCACGAGCAATACTTTCTCAGCTAAAGTTGATCGTGCAATATAGCGTTGGCACTCCCGTCACTGATCTTAAGGATTCCAACTATATCCTGATATGTAGTTCTTGAATCTTGTTTTACTAGGGACCGCACTTTTTCAATATTTTTCTCTGTTGTCGAAGTGCAGGGCCATCCGCTTCTGGGAACTTCTTCTAAGAATTTTTTCCCATGCTTAAATCGTTGAACCAGTGGAATACCTTGCCATGTGAAGGAGAAATGTACAGAAAGATGAAAGAAAGGCTCTTGAAACACTCGGCAGCAGTCAAATGTTTTTAAAAATCGTAAAAAATCATGGCTGCTATGTCCCATTGTCGGAATGCGGGAACAGCGTGTTAAAAAGAGGAAAGACCCCCTTCCCCCTTAGAAATTCTTCGGTTGATGCCATAAGGTGCTGCCATCTAACCATGAAGTATTGAAGGTTGAAACTACTGATTGGCGCTGAAAGTAAATTTTTCACTCGCATTTTTCTAACGTCTAAAAACTTTTTGAACAACCTACGTATAATATGTTTCATTATCACATTTTAAGTACTCCGTTTAGATACAGTTTTCAATTAGTAAATGAAATTTTATTTTTAAGGAACTTTCTTTACTTTCCATCTATCAATTATAGCTGGATAAAACTACTGCAGTCTCTTAGTCTGAATTGCGCATTTGGAAAATAGATCAAATTTGTGCCAAATCTGACTACTTAAAAAAACCAGAATGTGTTTAAAGTTACCTTCCCACATGATTTTCCATGTTTAAGCTGATATTTTTTAATGCAAATAAGCTTTATAAACATGTATTATTGAAAACTTTGTTGCCCGTGTTCTAATATTTAAAAGATCATGTTTAATGCGCAAGAGTAAATTTTATACTTTAAATTTACATATTAACAAAAATGAAACTTAATATATACCTATATATATTGCCCAAAAGCAGTCAAAATGACTGCATTGGGAAAGAATGATTAATGTGTAAAGAATTTTGTTTAAAATTAATTGTTACTATTTTTATATTATTTACAGTCATATAACAAGCTATTAGTAAATATTAACTACGTATATGAACATTTTTTTCTTCACTTGGAAAATATATATATTCTAAAAATTTCTAAGAAATTTTCATTATATATGAATTTTTTTTAATTGAAATTGAAAAGTAGTCAAAATGATTTTATTCGAGCAATCTAGTGTAAAAACGCAAATAAGTATTTAAAAGTTAATTTAAAGAGAGGAGGAGAGACTCTATTTTGAAAATCTTTTAATAATAAGTTCAAAGTTAGTTAAATCTGTGCTAAATGGCTAAGCTCTTTTTTCATTCTCTTTCTCTTCGTTAAAAATGAATTTATCACAGCTTAGAAACTGTATTTATCCAAATAAAAGGCTATAAATCAAATGATTCTCTTTTTGCTTCAATTCCCAACAATCCAGGATGAAACTTCGGTATGGATATTCGACAATCTTAGCATTTTGGATTTCATCAGAAATAGAGAAATTATTTTACAGCTCAATTTTGTAAGCCAATTCATAATTATTATTATTTTTATTCATCACTTACTAGTGCAAATTTTTAAGAGTGGGTGTCATTACGTTCATGCAGTTTCTGACTAAAATAGGTTTTCTTGAAAAATTTAAATGGGGACATGGACTTCTAAAAGGGAAATAGCTACAATTACAATTGATTAAAACTTTTGTTGTTTTGTGTAACACGTGAAATGCTTTGAACAACTTTTTTTTAAAGAACCAATGCATTGTAACAAAATTTGCAAACATTTATATAAATATAACCGCAATTTTGAAATCAATTTCATATAGCGGTTAAAATAAAAAATGTTGTGTATTCTATAAAATTGTAAATATTTAATTTATAATAGTTATATATATATAAGTTAAAAATGAATAGGGATGTAATGTATTGAGAAAATCGAAGGCTGAAATTTCGTACATTTTTATTTCATTAATTAATAAACCTTAGAAAATGTCTGCAACAACAAAACTTAATGATAACTTTACAAAATCCCAGCGAAAACTTTCAAAATGTCGTGTAATCAGGTATTTTTAAATACCATCTCAAATTCATACAAAAACCATATTGATATATTTTCACATTATATTTATGATACTTTATGTTCAAATTTGATATCTCTGAAGCATGAAAGCTACTAATTCTTCAAAAATTGATACAGAATTGAGAAAATTGATGTAATACTAGAAATTATCTTGTTAAAAAAACTGAAAAATGCTATTCTGGGCAATTTAAGACTTTTTTTGCTTATTATTTTATGCAAAATAAATTACAAAGATGCTAATGCTTAATAAAATGGGACAAATACGTGCTGTGATTCATTATTTTTGTGATAAAGTAGCACTTTATAGTGAATATTAAATTTTTTTCAAAAATGATGTCTTTTAAACTGTATTCATGTTTTTCTCAGAATATAAAGTATGAATGTAATGAATCCCCCCCCTCATGTTACTTCTATGTAACTATATATATTTATGAGAGTTTTTTGGGGATTTTCCCAAAATATTTGACTGGAGTCCATATATCGTGACAAAAAAATGTCATTTTTTTTAAAAAATTCATAGGGATAATTTATGTTAGATGTTTTTGAGAAAACTAAACAATATATTTTAAATATTTCACTTAATTGCAAATATTAATGTTTATTTATTATTCAGACAAGTTT
Organism: Trichonephila clavipes; assembly: GCA_019973935.1. Lineage (NCBI taxonomy): Eukaryota > Metazoa > Arthropoda > Arachnida > Araneae > Nephilidae > Trichonephila > Trichonephila clavipes. Next base: position 153,672 of record BMAU01019381.1, on the reverse strand, counting down.
TTAAGCTTTAATAATTCAAAAGTTTTTCAATAATAAGTAACTAACAACAACTCAGATGTGCAATGCTTTTTGTCGTAGCGAGAAGTTTGTTACATGCATAAAAATACACCAATATCATATTTAAAAACATAAAAACAGTTTTATTTTTGTTTTTTTCATAAATTCTTTGTACAGTTTGAAGAAAATTTTGAATTTTGAAACTTTTAGAAATTGTGTTTACATGGAAACATAAAAATCCATAATTAAATTTTTCTAACGTCGTAAAATCACATATTCCCAAATCACGACTTTTACATTTTGATACATGTTTACATAATATTTATGATTTTATAAGGTCAAATTTGATATTTATAATGCATCGAAGAAAAAATTATTCACAGATTGTTACATAATTTGTGAAAACTGATACAAAATGCTAAAAAAATCTCGTTGAACAAAAACTGAAAATTACTATATATTTATTATCTGAACATTTTAAGGCTTTTTTGTTTCTTATTTTATGCTTAAAAAATTAAGACGATACTAATGTTTAATAAATCAGGACAAATACACGTTGTATTTCATTATTTTTGTGATTAAGTGCCTTTTTACACTTTAAATGCAATTATATCAAAATGATTGTTTTCAAAGTGCGCGTACATTTTTCATAGAAAATGCTGAATGAAACTACTTGCAATTTTTACTGCACATAAATAATATGTAACTATATGTAATGGAGCTACTTTCTTGGAGATTTTCACAATATATTTTGCTCAGAAGCAGTTATCGTGAAAAAATGACAATTTTCACAAATTTCAAAGCAGTGCTTTTACGATGAATTTTTTTGAAAAAAGTAAACAATATGTTTGAAACATTTTACCATTATTGAAATAAAAAAGCCTAATTATTATACAGCCAAAATTTGAAGTTTTTATAATTAACAATTTCTGATAAACAGGTTACTAAAATGGCTCAATTTAACATTGTCGGTATAGGGCCTACCAACTAGTCTTAAAATGATTAGCACTTTTTCTCTCTTTTGTATATTTTCTTCATAGTTTTACTTTTTTCTTCATATAATTTACTAAATGAAACTGTAATCCACAAAAAATATTTTTTTTTATATTTAAATTAAAAAATGCTGTTTCATACGTAGTCAAAACATTTGGTATCCATTTTTGTACTTACATTTTTTATGTTCTTTATTTGAATTATATCAGTTGTATAATACTTTTTCTAAATTCATTAATTCCATTGGGTCCACATGTAGGAAAGATCCAAAAACCGAATTTAATGCATTATTGTGTAGAATTCCTAAGTTATTTATTTTTTGACAAGCTAAACATCTTTCTTAAAAAACATTTTTGATGAAGTTGAGAATGGGTTAATTCACTTCAACTCTCATTTCACTTCACAGTATGATGTTTATTGCTCCAACTTTATCCAAATCATCACTTTGCAGTATTCTAAGTTAATTTCATTAAATATTTTAGAACGCTTAGCAAAAACGTGGTGTCATTTTTTGATTCATGACCAAAATGGTTCGCGATCTAGCATATCCCTTTTGTGTTTATTGTCGTATTCAGTTATAATTACAAATACGTTCTTCTTTCTTGTATCCAGAATACTTTCTTATAGCGTCTTTGAAAATAAGTTTAGTAACTAGCTTCTTTAAATAGCCAATACAGGGCCGTATTTCAGTGATCGTGAATTGTAAATAGTCTCGACTATTTTGAGAGCTTAAAATGATATTTCTGCTGAACAAGTTTGCGATATTTGGTAGCACAAAAGTTTCAAGTCATCCATAATAAATCTGAAAAAGCCATTTATTTTGATTAATAAATTAATTTTTTTGGTTAAAAATTTTAAGAAGCAAGCCAAATTTAACATGAGTTCTACCTTCGATAATTTTCCGAAAATATGGAGAAATTTGGATTATTATTCAAAATGTGCTCAAACATCTGAAGTAATGTAATTCAATTTTGAAGTTAGGATATTCACACTAAAAAATTTCAAAAATCGAGTGTTTTCGTTCTACTGACGATTGTTACTAGTAAAAACTGAGTCAATTTTGTTGTAAAATCTGCTGTAAGTCTATTTTTTGTGTTAATAATTTTGCAGTTGATGTTCTAACAAGGGTCGTTGAGTGCCCACAACTTCAGAACTTGCACAATAGGTAGTGCGCTTTGTGGCATTCAGCGTAGGACGAGAATAAGTTCTAAAATCCAATATCTCGGGACCAAAAACATCATTCCCCATCTTCTTAAAACTATTTAACACACACAATACGAAACTCGACTCAATGTAAAAATAAATTAAAACTTTTAATTTAAGTTCGAAACATTTTTGTCCTAATTTAAGACCTCTCTATTTTTTACAGAACTATTTCTAATGTATCGTCACCGAGTATCATATTTCGCTCTTTATTACAGGGGATGGTAAGAAAATTAAAAAGAAAAATTTGTATCAACACAACATCTAAGTATTTAAAATCATAAACTCTTGATATTTGATTGCTTACACAGAACGAAATTACAATAAATGTCTACTTGCCGAGACCGGGGTATGAGAATGGTGGCAAGGTAAAGTTACCTTATGTGGTAGTTGTTTGAATTGCAGTTTATTGTACAAAACTAGAACTAGAATGCAGTAAAGAAACTTCAAGTTCATTTTTCATCGATTTATGACTTCACTTGAATTTTTTGGAAAATTTAAATCTTCTGGTTGTAATGATACTTCACACAAATTAATATATATATATACATTAAATTCATCCCATGTGTAAAATATGACTCATCTCGAAATTCACGAACTTGTTGCCCTTATTTTTGTTACAATTTCCTACATTAAACCCCAAATTTGGTTGCTGAAACTTCCGTTAAACATGCACTCAAATAGAGGTAAGTAAAACATGAGTTCTCATATTATCCTCAGCATTTTTGCTAGAAATGATATAGATTAGTCGAGTCTTGCATACTTACATGAACAATAAAGGATATAAGTTCCAAAGAGGAAACGTTCAAATTAAATAGTTATGGAAAGCTTTAACTTATTGTTTGAAGTTCCAGCAAATACTATTAAGATAAAAAAGTACCCAAATTTTTATCAATAAATATTGAATATGGATTTTTTTGTTAACATCCACTACATCTTTTTTTAAGTTTTATTTAATTGCGCACACCAATGTTCTCTCGGACATAAGGCATCTTGCAGTTCATTATAAAGCAGGAGTAGCTCTAGCAGGAAGGAGAAATACACAGTTGTCTTGCGAGAGAACATGAAGTAGAGAGGGACAATCGGATAAATTATCCCCAGTCATTGGCGCGGATTTACATAAGGGCAGAGCGGTGAATCAGCCAGGCCAATCTTGAACAGATGGGCTTCCAGGTAATCATGTCCGGTGATGATTCTGAAACATGCCACTACCTCCACTCTAGGTAGGGCTGAAAGCTGAGCACGTCTTTAGCCATCCAGCAGACAAGACCAAGATATGCCAACAGAGTGGAGAGTGAAAGAGTGGAAATTCTCTTCTGTCGCAATTTGTCCCTGAGAGCTCAAAGAAGTACACTCTGGCTACTATGCACTTAAGACAAAATTTTCCTTCTAATCCTCAAAGGGATATTTAAAGACCCCGTCAAGATTCTCTTCATTATTTCTTTTATTGTAACACTGGTTGGTGAACACGAACAGGCTATCTCAGCAGTACAAATGAGATTAGTACTATTGTGCTCAATAATGTAAATACAAATAATGAAGAGGATGTACTACAGGGGTGTCAAACTTGTATATGCTACTTTCCACATGGTCTATTTTATTATTAGTTGGGAGTAGCATGTGTTCAATCTTCAAAACAACAAATAGATTTTTATTATGTATTAGGCATTTATTAGACTTAATGTAAAGTTCAATGTATTGTATTAGGCTTATTCAAATGAAACCTGGCCAATGCGTCTAACCTAGCATTGCACATAAGGTGGCATCATCTATCGGTAGAGATAGTGACACGTGCGCAACGTTTGTTGTTTCATCGCGAAAGTGTAGTTTCATGCCGAAGAGAAGGTGGTCACACAATTTATGGTCCACTACTGTACATGCGGGCGAGTAAGAAGGAACAACGAGGGTGATTCAATTTTTAGTGATGGAGGGAGTTGGAGGCCATGAAATGCATCGATTTAGTTTATTAATAACAAGTGTATTTTCATATGATATTTGCCGCGTTGCGTGGTTAGGCATTCTTCACTACAACACGGTTGAATTAAATGACAATGAACATTTATTAACTTTAAAGATTAAATGAGCAATTAAGAGGTAAACTTCTAAAAACTACAACACACGGTGAATCAGGCACGCTACAAGAATAACAGATCAATTCAGTTCAGTTTTGGAGTCATTATGTTGTGCTGTAAGGTCGCTGCATACTCCCCTTCCAGTGTCAACGATACCTAGTTGGAAGATGAACTTTGCGACCAGAACGTGTAGATGGCTGGGTAGGCGTTGAAGCTGTTGGATCAGATTCCACAGTAGCAGGTGTTGAAGCTGTTGCATTAGGTTCCACAGTAGCAGGTGTTTCATTCTTGGTTTGAGGTAGTTGCAAGCCCTCAGTGTTAAGAAAGAAGGCAGGTTTGCATCTATCAATAGATACAGATACCCGTTTACCATTGATGTCAAGGGAAAACACTTTATCCTTCCTTTGTAAGACTTTGAAAGGGCCATCATAGGTTTGTTGAAGTGGACGACGTAACATGTCTCGGCGAAGAAAAACATGTGTTGCTTCCAACAGTCCTGGATGGATAAAAACTGGACGTTTGCTATGGTGTTTTGGTGGTTTAGGGTGAAGTGATTGCATGTGAGACTTAAGTTTCGAAACAAAATTCACAACATCATCGTCTGGCTTGGAAGAGTCAAACATCTCCCCTGGCAGTCGAATAGTGGTCCCAAAAACTAATTCAGCTGGGGTACACAGAATATCTTCTTTAAGAGAAGTTCGTAGACCTAGTAAGATGATAGGGAGTACTTCTGTCCAACGCTCAGTAGCAAGGCATTTGTTTGCACTTTTCAATGGGCGATGCAATTCTTCGATCATCCCATTAGCTTGAGGGTGGTATCCAGTTGTACGACACTTCTGAACACCAAGTAGTTTGCTAAGAGCTTTGAAGAGCGAGGACTCAAACTGCCTGCCCCTGTCGGTTGTGAGAATTGCAGGAGTTCCAAAGCGAGACACCCAAGAGGAAAAGAAGGCCTCAGCCACAGTCTCAGCAGTTATGTCTTTGAGAGGTTGGGCCTCTGGCCATTTCGAAAAACGGTCAATCAGTGTCAGGCAATAGGTGTGGCCATTTGATGGAGGTAGAGGTCCAATGAGATCCAGATGAACATGATCAAAACGTTGGAAGGTTCTTGAAATGATGGAAGAGGTGATCTAGTACAGTGATTCTCAACCTTTTTTTTTTTGTTGCGGCACATATTTAACGATTTCAAAATTTGGCGGCACACAAAGAAAAAGAAAAATTATTTACTTACTACAACACACTGCATAAATAGTTTATGACAAAAATTTTAAATATACGAAATAAACTAATATATACTACAATAATAACTAAACGTTTATTAAGGGATTAATTACAAGCTAATAATAAAAATATTTTAATGCGAAATTTGAGCTTGATGTTTTTTGATAATTTCATTTATATTTGGTCGTAAAAATGACAATGCTACTCTCATATCGTCTTCTGCATTTAACAATCTTGATCTTTTTTTAGTTTTAATGTTGGCTAATGCTGAAAATCCGAATTCACACAAATAAGATGTGGGAAAATTGTAATAATATGTTTAAAGCTTTTTTGGCTATCATTGGATAATCGCATCTGATGTTAATCCAAAATGAATTAATTGATTCTTCTGAATGTTTTAAAATTAAATCTCGATTATTGGAAAGCAAAATGAGAGTTCTTCCTCTTCATTCAAAGTTAAGTCAAATACAGAAGTATACGTTATGAGAAATGGATTACGAACCCAATCAAATTTCTTAATATCTAATTTTGGGAAATAATGAATAATTCTCTCCTCTAATGTTGTCAAATGATCAACAACAATTAATTTAATAGTTTTATAACTGTCTTTAGGGACTGACTCAAACTTTTCTAAATTGCCTTCCTGGGTTTTATTTTTCCATAACGTTATTTGTTTTTTAAATCCCACCAGCTTATCGGTTGAGTTTAAAATATTTTCATTAGGCCCTTGCATACTTGAATTGATGTTGTTAAAAATAACAAAAATGTCTGATAAGTATGCCAGTTTAGTACACCATATTTTATCTCCCAACAAATGAACAAATTCATAATTTTTATTTTGTTCAAAAAATATTTTCATTTCGTCTTTTAATTTCAGCACACGAGATATAACTTTTCTCCTCTGGACAACCATCTTACTTCTGTATGGAGTAGCAAGGATTCGTACTTGGCTTCCATAGCTTGGCATAATTTACTAAATAATCTACTTTTTAATGGTCTTGATTTGATATAATTAACCATTTTAACACATTGTTCCAGAACTATTTTCAAATCTGATGGCAAAAATTTTGTAACAAGTAACTAATATATCCTCATTCAGTTCTTTAACATGTGCTACAAATCCTTTTAGATGTCCAGTCATAGCTGGAGCACCATCTGTGCAAATGCCAATACATGACTTCCAAAAAACTTTAATTTCTTCTAAATATGAACTAATTACTTGAAAAATATGTTTACCAGTTGTAAAATCAGGTAATTCCCGACAACATAAAAATTGATTAATTATATCATTTTCGTGAATAAATCTAACGAATGCAATTAATTGAGCATTTCCTGTAATATGTGTTGTTTCGTCGACTTGTAGAGCAAAATTCGAATTTGCAAGAGTTTTTGCAATATTTTGCTCAATATTTTCTGACATATCTTTAATTCTGCGATGGATTGTATCATTTGAAAGTGGTATTTTGCAAATATCAATATCAGCTGATCCACCAATCATTGTTTTTACAATTTTGCGACAAGCAGGTAATATAATTTCTTCAGCCAAATTGTGAGGTTTTAAGTTAACAGCAATCAATTCAGCTATTTCGTAAGAAGCTACTTGAGCCTTTTCAGACACATATACTTGTTTTTCAATAACTTTTACTTGCTTAATTTTTGATGATAAAGACCTTTCAAAGTAGCTTTTATCTTTTGTTGAAAGCGAAGGATGATTAGTCACCAAGTGACTTTGGAGTTTGCTAGGAACCATAGCACTATTTGATAATTTAAAACCACATATCACACACTCGGGAACAACTATGTCATTTTCCATTGTAGAGGTAAATCCAAATTTCAAAAAATCATCATTATATTTCCGATGGACAACGTATTTTTTTGAGCAAGAAGTATTTTTACTTGTGCCGGGGGTTGGCTCATTAACTTGGTCCCTAACGTTATCATTATCACTATTATCATCATTAAACTTTCTTCTTTTTAACCATTTATCCATTTTCAGAAGGATCTGCAAATAAATTAATGCAAAATATTACTACATGGAAATAAATTAATATTAAACCGAATCACATACATTTGCCAATTTTCACGAAAGAAAAGGTGCAGTAACTACTATGCAACACCTTGTGAATCCCAACTATCACTAAAACAACACGTTTTGTTCGCAGAAGTGGCAAGTGTGCGCCGACTTGAGACATATTCCTATTGCTATGCACGCCGCTTCATCATAATTTGGCACTAAGAAAAAACGCGTTGCAAAGCAAATAATAAAATAATTTATTTTTTTGTGGATTTAAATATATATTCATGTTAAAAATATTTTTCTTTTTAAATGATATAATTTAATAATATTAACATTATTATATATTTGCAAAATTTGGCGGCACACTTTTGAAATTTGGCGGCACACAAAAGTGCCGCGGCACAGTGGTTGAGAATCACTGATCTAGTATGACGATGAATTTTGGATTTTTAGCAAGCTAGGCAGTGTCTTGCCCACTTTGCTACATCTGATGAGATTGATGGCCAAACAAAACGCTGCTTCATCAAATGCACTGATCGACGTATGCCAGGATGGGATAAATTATGCATAGCAGAGAAAACATCTTGGCGATGCTGTTTTGGGATGTAGGATCTGGCTGTGCCCATTGATAGATCACACATAATTTCAGTAGACGAATTGGGAAAAGTTACCTTTTTGAGTTCCAAGGAAGTTCCAGATGCTATTAGGGTGTGAGAAGCTCCTGATCAGTCTGTTGTGTCTCAGCAATACAGTCATAGTCAATTTGACTTGGGAAGGTGATTGCAGAAACACGAGAGAGAACATCAGCAGCAATATTGTCAGATCCTGGAATGTGTACAATATTTGTGGTGAACTGAGAGATGAAATCCAGCTGACGGATCTGCCGTGGAGAACACTTGTCACTTTTTTCCCTAAAAGCATAAGTGAGGGGCTTGTGGTCAGTAAACACTGTGAAATCTCTAGCTTCCAGCATATACCGAAAGTGTTGGATAGCCGAGTAGATAGCAAGAAGTTCACGGTCGTAGGCCCTGTAAGACTTTTCAGATGAAGTAAGTTTTCTGGAAAAGAAAGCCAATGGCTGTAGCTCAGAGTCCACAACTTGGTGAAGTGCACCTCCTATGGCATAATCCTAGGCGTCCACATGAAGAGCAAGCGGGGCAGAAGGTGAAGGATGAGCAAGAAGTGCAGCATCAGCAAGAGCTTGTTTACACCTCTGAAATGCTGTAATTGCCTCAGAAAACCAGTTTAAAGGCTTTGAGTCCTTCTTACCTTTAGAACCTTTTAAAAATTCACTTAAAAGATACTGTTGTTCAGCTGCTTTGGGCAAGAAACGTCTATAAAAATTTAACAGTCCTAAAAATTTTCTCAGAGAGCCAACAGTCTCTTGTTGTTTGTAATCAAGAACTGCTTGAACTTTGTCAGGCAATGGCTTAATGCCATCAGGAGTGATAAGGTGGCCAAGGAAAATGAGTTCAGTCACACCAAATACACATTTAGAGATATTTAGTTTTAAACCATATGAGCTCAGTCTTTGGAATATAGTTCTTAAGTGAGAACGATGCTCCTCAGCATTTTCTGAGTAACACAAACTATCATCCAAGTAGACAAAACAAAAAGGAAGTCCTCTTAGTACTTCATGCATGAATCGCATAAAGGTTTGTGGTGCATTCACAAGGCCAAAACACAAATGGGTGTATTCGTAAAGACCTCATGGAGTTGTTACAGCTGTCTTAGGAATATCACACTCAGCTATAGGGATTTGGTGGAATGCCTTAAAAATGTCTATTTTGGAAAATATCTTCTTGCCATGTAGTGCATGAGCAAAGTCATTCAAATAAGGCATGGTGTAGCTGTCAAACTCAGTAAAATAATTCAGCTGCCTGTAATCCCCAACAGGTCTAACTGTAGAGTCAGATTTGGGCACAACGTGAAGAGGAGAACTCCAGGGACTTTTGGAAGGTCTAATAATGCCTTGAGCAAGAAGAAATTCAAATTGTACCTTCAATGCATCATACAGTTTAGGGTGTAGCCTTCTAGGCCTGGCAGTGACTGGTGGGCCAGTAGTAATAATATGGTGGACTGTGCCATGTGATGCTGATTTGGAAATTAAAGAAAATTGCTGAGGTCTGGATATTCCGATAAGATGTTTTTAAAACTAATGTTTGCATCTACAGTGAGGATTGAGGGCTGTACAATATTTGAAAAAACACAAGAAGTGAAAAGAGAAGTTTCCACATCCACCAACCTTTTTTTCTTAAGGGTAGTCGGAAACCTCTATACCCACAATGTTAAATTGGCTGTTTTCGAGGTACATTTTCTCAAAATCTGTTATATGTACATGCTTGAAATTTTTCATATAATTAAAATATACATTTCTCATAATACTCAAATGAGCTTTTAGCTAATTTTGAATTTTTTCATAATTTATAAAATATTTTATCAAACATAGTTTAAGTTAACCCGTTTTTCACATAAAAAAATTTGTAAAAAATAAATTTTGGGGTTTTTTACAAAAAGCTCATTTCAGTATATATTAGCCATCATTATAAATATATCATAAAAAATTTACATACCTGTGAGCAGTAGTTTCTAAGAAAAGGAACATCGAACATCAAAAATTGACATTTTTGAGAAAATTGATTTTAACGTATAATTACGTTTTAATTAAAACATTCCAGCTCCATATTCTAAATCATCAGCATTTTTTAGTAGCTCATTATCTTCTTTCTTCCTTTTAAGTCTTTTTTCCTTCCTAACTTCCTTTGTTTTTTGTAAACAAGAGTATTTTGCTCGTAACAGCCTCTGTTTGTCGAGGCACTCCATCGCCTGTATCGTGTAATCACCAGGCTCAATACACATTTTCTCAAAATTTCTAGTTTTGATACATTCCCCATATTAAATGAGGAAACTGCATCATATGTACCCAGTGACAAAACTTCTAATTGTACAAATGTTTTCTTCGGTACACGAGACCATATTACATTATTTTACACTTTCGTTAGGATTTTGCGTACCTCCATGTAAACACTTTTTTAGCAATTCTGGATTAGCTAAATCCCTAAAAACAGGTCGCATGGCCTCCACAACATCCACAGGTAAACTATTTTTGTGATGATAAGTCTCCCCAAGCAATTCTGCCTTTTTAAATTTGCACCACGTATCTGTATCAGAGGGACAAAATCCATGCTGAGGTTTTTCATCGGTTGATAGCTTGTGTAAAAATATTGCCCATATGGCTTGTTGCATGTCCTTCACGCTAGACAAATTTCTGCTGATAGCTAGACCATAATATGCTTGCAGACGGTCGATTTCTGCCTCTGTCAATCTGTTTCTTCCGCATAAAGGCTTTTCGTCAGAAAGTTTTTGACCTCTCATCTTAGTTTTCAAGCGTCGAAGACGTATCCCCATTCTTTTCATAACATGACCTATGCATTCTAATTTCTCGACAGAGCAATGGTCACCATATACTTTGTTCTCGACAATAGAAGTAAAAGCCTTGGAGTCCCCTTCTCCTAAATATTTTGTGTACCGAACATTGTAAAGAGATTGGGAGCGCTGAAAAATGGATAGAGCTCCAGCTACTTCCATCTTACCGCTGTAGCCTTCAAAATTTCTCTTACAATTTTGAAGATGCTTGGTTTTGTTCGGACAAATACAATGTTTTGAAAAACTTCGACATCTATAACTTTGCCGGTATCAACACTTGTGACTGTCACCAAGCCATTCTTCGAAGAAAAACCACGCTTCTGCCAGCTACCATCAACAGCAACAGCAAGGTCCCTTTTTCGATCATTTTCATCAGCTGCTTCACGAACAGCTTCTACCATACTGTGTTCACAGGTTTCTCTTGTTGCCTGCAGTAAAATGTGGTTGTACTTTGAGAATTTTGTGGGTGGCGGGGGAAGATTCATGATACCGCAAAACATTCTAGTAGACTCAGCACCTTTACCTATGCATCGCATAGCATACACTAGCCGGGTATTCAGTTCATAATTCTCAGAACTATCGCATTTCTTGGAGTTAAAAAAGTATAGTTATATTTACAAGAAGGACATTTTAAGTGAAACTTCTCACAGCTTCACCACAGTTACTTTCACTGAGGTGCAACCTGAGTCCTGTTTTTTTCACACACTTTATACATTTTACAGCTTCAAAAAACACACAAGCTAAAAGGTTAATGTCCACAATAACATTTCTGAAACCAGAAAAGCCTCATCCGAATATGAAATATCCATGTTTACAATTTTTTTCTCACTGGCAGATGGTTCAGTTTCATTAGTACAAAGCTTTGCACCATCAGCACAATTCTTTTCATCAGCAGAGTTCTTTGGAACAGTAGAATTGCTTTCACCACAACCATCATTACTTTTATTACATCTTTCTTTATTAAAAACTCCTCTTCGTTTCTTAAATACTTTAGTTGATGCTCTAGGCATGATAAAGTCGATATATTATAGCAATTTTTTTGAAAGTTTAAGCTTAATAATGTTAAAGAATACTTGCGAGTTCAAAAATTACAACGCAGTTTTGAAAGTGCAAACAAACATTGATTTGAACGTTAAAAATACAGTGAAGTTTCAAATGGGTTAGAAAATAAAAATAATAAAAAGGCTCAATTTATACAATAAAAGATAAATGTTTTGATTTATACCAGACGCTCAACTTTTTTAAGCCAAAACAAAAAAATCTTTGTTTACTTTTTCCCTTGTCAAATGGGCGTGGCCCAGTTTCAACGATTATTTAAAAATAGGTTTTTAGGGCTTCTAATTACCCTAGAGGTTACAGTAAGGTATTTTTAGAAAGGTTAAAATCTGTACTATGTGAAAATGTAAAAATCTCAAATTGTCAAAAAAATCAAATTTTACCTTTCCGACTGGCCTTAAGGTCGATTAAAAGGTTGAAGTGCTTTAGAAAATCAGCACCAATTATAGGAGATGATACATCAGCAATTATGAAAGTCCAGATAAAAGGTCGCCTCAGACCCAGGTTCAGTTCTTTACGGACCATACCATAGGCTGGAATTTTGGTATTATTAGCAGCAAATAAGGAGAAGTTAGACTGAGGTGATTTATTCATAGTTGGAGAAGGTGGGATGACACAGATTTCACTTCCAGAGTCTATGAGGAATTTCTGGCCAGACTTGCGGTCTAATAAAAATAACCGGCTGGTATGTTTCGAGGGCTCTGCCATTCCAGCTATGACAGAGCTTACTCGTTTTTTTGCACAAATGCACAAGGTGAAACACACTTGCAGGCCTGCTCTTTATAACGGCGATGATAGTAGCAAATGCCACTTCCTCTATTGACACTCCTAGAGCGTGAATGTGATCTCCGGCGGTCAGAACTATATTGTTGGTGGCGAGAGGAATTGCGCTCTCTTGTCAGTTCAGCAACTTGTAGAGACAGCTCTTGGATCTGCCTGGCGAGAGAGTCCATGGTTGGCTGAGCACTGCATGAAGATGACTGGGATGGCAGAGGAACAGTTGTGGCAGCACAGATAGTCGAGGACGCACCAACAACCTCAGAAACCTTATCAGCGATGATAGCCAGTTTATCCAAAGGCTCTGAGGATGCAGACAAATCAGTCTGGATATGTGGTGGCATTCTTTGAACCCACAAACTTTGCAGAAAGTCATCCTGGAGTTGGCCATTAGACAGCTCTTTCATTTTTCGCAACAGGTGACTGGGCTTCTCATCTCCTAGCTGAAGGTCAGTAAGCAGTTTCTTAATTTTTTGAGTATCCGAGTCGCTAAATTGGGTGATGAGCCGCTGCGAGAGAGTGTGATATTTGTCACTGTTCGGAGGGCTTAACACAATGTCCGACACGTAGGAGAGAGTTTCAGCATCCAGGTTCACAACCAAAGCAGAATACTTAGTATCATCACTGGAGATACCACTGAATGTGAATGCAAGGTCGCATTGCGCAATCCATAGATGAACGTTGGATTTCCAAAACGGTGGCAGCCGCAACGCAATACGAGCGACTTCAACGGTTTCACTAGTCATATTGTTGAATGAGCAGGAAGCGAAACGAATCTCCGAGCAGATGCTTCAAGTGGCCTTGAGGAGAAGGAGAAAAAAAATCTTTCGCTACGTACTGATTATCCGTAGTAGAAGAATTTGTATTGCATTCGCCAGCAGATCAGAATAGCTTACGTGTTTTTAAGTCCAAAAGGGGTCACCACTGCCGCGTTGCGTGGTTAGGCATTCTTCACTACAACACGGTTGAATTAAATAACAATAAACATTTATTAACTTTAAAGATTAAATGAGCAATTAAGAGATAAACTTCTAAAAACTACAACACATGGTGAATCAAGCACGCTACAAGAATAACAGATCAATTCAGTTCAGTTTGGAGTCGTTATGTTGAGCTGTAAGGTCGCTGCATATTAAATAAGTCGCTGCATATTTATGTAAATTCCTAATTATTTGATAAGTTTGTGGACTGCTCCTAGTATATACATTTTTTAGAGGAAAAATAAAAGTGCTTTTTGATCAAAATAATGCATTCTGTTTCACTTTAGATTTGAAGAAATACATCACTGATTGAACAAAAATGTAATTCTTTCTTATTCCAGCTGATGTTAAATTGAATGATGCGTGTTACTAGAGCAAAATCAAAAATAAATAAACATTATTGACCTACAACATATAATTTCTGAAGATCATGTTAATAAAATTTAGAAATAATATGTATATATATATATATATATATATATATATATATATATATATATATGTGTGTGTGTGTGTGTGTGTATAAATGTTGCTTCATATTTTAAGGTCTATTTCTACGCATTAAGAAACAAGAAATAATAGCCTTAATCGCAATGTTTAATAGTTCAATTTTTAGTTATTTAAAGAAACTCTTATACATATGATAGGCCCCAGGCCTGCTGGTAAAATGAGGAGGGCATCATTTTCAAAATACTTCTTTATTTCGCTTCAATCACATAAAATCCAACATGGTGGTCCTTTGGCGAGCAACCTGCTGGTACAAAAGACAACATCTGAGCAAGGAGACACCAGCCAAACTTTTTCGAGTATGCGTTCGCCTTCGTCAGCGCTTCTTCCACGTTTAAATAGGCTTATTTACCCACAAATCCTTACGCGATGGTAAAGAGTTCGCTCTATTTTCATTTATTACTACCTTAATTTTGAATCTAAACATTTCAAACCTGACAAATCCCCCTCCGCTGAAGCCTGGCACATTCAGGTTGGCCAATCCTGACTGGTATGTCCCCAGGGAATAAAAATAATATTTCAATGATATCAAATTCCCCAAATGAAATAAAAATCTAGAAGATATAATAATTGTGCAAAACAGTGGGCTGGTGAATCCTAACCTGCACAAAAAATAGCAATAATGAATAACAAAATATCAAAAATTTGGTATAAAGCTTTGTGTTACATAGAATTGTTTTCGGAAAAATATCACACATCTAATACTTTCACTATGACTATAATAATAATGAGGTTAAGAAAAAACAAGATAAGATAAAAATAATTCACATTAGACATTCAAAAATATAGTAGTGCTAAGCAACATAACATAAGGTCAAGTGAAATTCTCACTAAATGTGCATCAATAGTAAACAATGTTAATAAAGTGATAAATGTTGAAAAGTCACAAGTACTTCGAAATGGTATTGAATGCTGAAATATTGAGTACATAAATACATAAAAAGAATAGGTATAGAGTAAATAACAAGATTTTAGGAAAAATGGTAAAGTAAATACGTGCAAAGAATAAATATAAAATAAGTAACAGCAAAATGAGTTTAGGAGCTCCCAAAACAGAAAAGATTACATAACTATAAAACAGAAATTTACCAAAATAAACACAACATCAACATTATATCAAAATATTGCTAGACATATAAAATGCAAAGAAAAATAAGGGTATTTCAGATATATCAAGTACCAGTAAAAGTTCAATCAATGTAATGTAATGTTTCACACAGTCCTGTCTTGGAAAAATCATAGTTCTATGTTCATCATTCAATTATTGTTTATCTCACAGTTAATTTGCATATTATTATTAGAATCACTAATCAATCAACTCATTTCAAAAACACACAACCATAATAAAATCTTCATAATATCACATAATATATTTTAACTTTTAGAATATACTTCTATCACAAATAATCACAATGAAATTATTATAACATCATGTATCGTAAAATTGACCTCATCACCATGTTTTCATACAGTCCATAATTCAGTTATTTTTTCAAAAATAGTCTTCAATAATGTGTTCATTAGGAATCAAGATACAACATAAATTCAATTACAATAAATTTTGATTTTCATAATGTAAACAAGTCTAAAATATTCAAATTTTAAAAGCAACTTTTATTATTATTTTTTTCTTAATAACAATGCATTTCTTTAAAAATTACAATGCACTTCCTCCCTCTCCACCTCCAATGTTTCAGAAAACACTCTATAACAAATATAAATAAGAATTTAGCATAATTGGAAATTGGATTTTGAATGAAAAGTTTTTTATCTTGTAGAATGGACAAACTTTCTGTTAATTTTCCTGTACATTGATTTAGTTTATCTATTTCATAAGTAATATTTGAGAGTTTTTTGAAAATTTTAAAAGGACCATTATAATGAGATTGAAGTTCATTTGAATTAGGGTATGAGAAATTTTGATACAAGACTAAATCTCCAACTTTAAATTTTACATCAACATAATGTTTATCATACCCTTGTTTATTTATCTGATGATGTTTAATTATTTTGTTTACTGCAATTTGTCTAGCTTGTTGTATAGGTGGATAGTTTAATTTTACTTGATTAGGTAATGGCGAATCATATGGCAAAGTTCCAAACATTAAATATGCAGGTGGAAAGCTTGTAACATCATGTGGCGAGTTATTGTATTCATATGTAACTTGTAATAATTTTGTCCAAGGAATTTTTGTAGTTGAATAAACTTTACATCTTAATTTTGCTACTAATGTCTGATTAACTCTTTCATTCTTTCCATTGCATTGTGGTCTATTTGCTGAAGTTAGTAATTGTCTAATATTATGATGTTTTAAGAATTTATTAAATTTAGATGAAGTGAATGCAGCATTTCTATCACTTAAAAGTTGTTTTGGGCATTGAATTGAAAAAATTTGTTTTAAGCAATTTGTATAAGTTTCAGAAGTGACACTTTTGGATGGAAATGTCCAAGCATATCTGGTAGCATGATCCAGAACAATATGCAGGTATTTCTTTTGTGAATTATGATAATTAAATCCTCCTACAGTGTCTAGTGGAATCATTTCAAACGGTTCTTCTGCTACAGGAACTTCTTCCAATAATCCATACTTTTTTGTGTAGACTTTTTATTCATTTGACATGTTTCACAACATTTAACAAAATTTGAAATGTCTAATATAATGTCTTTCCAGTAGTAAATTGGGGAATTAATTTTAACAACTTTTTCACACCTGGGTGAACAAATTGTTCATGTGCAGTTGTAATTAATTTTTCTCTCAAAGCTAATGGTACTACAATTTAAAATATTTTTTTTTCTTAACGGTTAATACATCATTAAATTTTGTATATTTTGGATCATTAATGTTTTCTGAATTTTGGTATTTAATAATTTCATCAGTATTTAAAAGATGACAAATGGGTGATATATAATGGCATACAGGGTTCCTCGACAACATGTCTGATTCAACATTTAATTTACTTTTTATATAAACTATCGAATATCCATACTGAGAAAGTTTTAAACTTCACCGAAATAAACGTCCAGTTAAATGTTTTGCACTTTTAAGCCATTGTAAAGCAGCATGATTAGTATGTATTGTGAATTTGGATCCATGTGGGTAACAGGGAAATTTGTCTAAGGCTTCTATAATTGCTAAATACTCTTTTTCTGAAATTGTATAATTATTTTCATATTTAAGTAATTGTCTCGAGTGATAAGCTATGGGGTAAAGTGTTCCATCTGGGTGCTGTTGTTTCAAGACTACGCCTATTGAAGCCTGGCTTGCGTCACAAAACACATGATATGGATATAGTGAGTTGTATAATTTAAGTATAGGTTTTGAGATTAAACAATTCATTAACTTTTGATAAGCTTCTTGACATTCATGTGACCAATTCCAAATTGCATGTCTTTTAAGTAATTTATTTAATGGTATACTCTAATTTCTGCATAATCTTTGATAAATTTTTGGTAAACATTGATGGAACCAAGAAATCTTCGGAGTTAATTTACATCTTTAGGTGGTGTTAATTTCTTATTAATTCCAAATTTGGATTACTTGGTGAATAGTGATCTTGCGTCATTTCATATCCTAAAAATTTTATTTTTTCCTGTGCAAACTGACATTTTGATTTTTTTAAGTTTAATGTTTTCTTTTTTACAAATTTGAAATATTATATCTAAATGAGTTAAATTTTCTTCCCAAGATTGTGAGAAAATTATAATATGATCAAAATAGTTTAAAGCAAAAGTCAACTGATATTTTTGTAAAATTTGTCTTTTAGTCCTTTGGAAAACAGCTGGGGAATTTTCAAGCCAAATGGAAGTCTTAACCATTCATAGAATCAATAAGTAGTTGTCATCCTTGCCTCTGGATATTTTCGTCATTTCTGGGCGAGTGAAAATTATGTCGATTATGTTGTACAAACTGCCTAGGTTAACTGTTGAACTGTTACCTTCGATTGCATCGCATCATGTGAGATTGATGTTGCTGTCCATGATTTCTTCTTGATTGGAATCGGTGCCATGGATGGGTTCCTCTTTGTACACTACCGTCGGCTTGGTTATACCATCGGGTATAACTTCCAGTCTCCACCGGAATTTGGTCTGCGCCGTCCGGTGTTACTACTATTAATTGCCGCATTGTCGACACCATTCACAGGGTGTTGAAATCTTCTTTATAACTAAAAACTTTTGATAGTGAATGCGACTAGATAATGTCATATGTTCCACAATGGAACTGTCATCATAATTTAGTTTCTTCCGTAACGAAAGCTTTTCCGTAAAAAAGGAAATTAATTATTTCGTGTTGTTTAATTTTAGGTTGTGAAATTTTTGAATATCCTCTTGTCGAGTCAAATCGAATACCGTTATTATAATAGTTCTTTGCTTTCTTGGTAAGACTTTTCAAATAGTTGGCTCTCGTACCAAATTTTAAGATAAACTCCCGTGAGATATCTAGCAATATTTTGCTTCCTCCATTGTTCGTCTTTTTTGATGTTCCAAACATTGTTCATCAAAACAGTCCAGAAAACTTTTAAAACTGCTAAACTTACTAGTGTCAAGTTCAGGAAAAAAAGAGGGTTTTTTCGAAGTGTTGACTGGTGACTCCTGCCGGAAAGAGTCGTTCTCCATGGTAGTATCGTTTTACATGCAGTCGCTAGTTCCAAAAAAAAAATTTTGAAGTTCATTCTCTTGGTTTCGTGGCGTATTTTGCGGTTCCTTAAGTAATCCTGTCGACTCTCGACAGGTCCCAGGCCTGCTGGTAAAATGAGGAGGGTATCATCTTCAAAATACTTCTTTATTTGCTTCAATCACATAAAATCCAACATGGTGAACCTTTGGCGCACAACCGGGTGGTGCAAAAAAGAACATCTCAGCGAGCGGACACCAGAGAAACCTTTTCGATTATGCGTTTACATTCGTCTGCGCTTGTTCCACCTTTAAATAGGCTAATTTACCCACAAATCCTTACGCGATGGTAAAGAATTCGCTCTATTTTCATTTATTATTTCCTTAATTTTGAATCTAAACTTTTCAAACATGACACACACACACATATATATATATATATATATATATATATATATATATATATATATATATAATCCAATATAAAATATTTTTTTCAATATATAATCATATACATATACATACACATATATATAAATTTATACACACATATACATATACATAAACAAAAATATAAAAATAATCATATAGTTATAAACCTAAGATAACTAGAAGTAGGAAGGAGGCACATAGTATAAAGACAAATTCCTGGCCTTAGGAACCAGGATTGCAGATTTAAACAAGTTTTGCGGCGCCAACCTTCACCTGTAATTTGCCATACTATGTACCAAGAGGAAAGGAAAGAGTTATATATGTGTAGAATTTAAATATTAAATCATTAAACTAAAGAACATATGAACATAAACATAACCTACTAAAACGGATTTATAAAGATGGCCAAGAGTGCAGTATCGTGTTCCCGCCAAATAGGGTGAGCAGAACCGCATAAAGTTAATTGCGATAGGATATAAGAAACAATTAATTGCGATACGATATACGATAATAAGAAATATATATATATATATATATATACTTTTAAAAAATCATAAAAATAAAAATAAAAATAAAAATCATAAAATTAGCGTAAAATATAAAGAAACTCAGAAATATATATATATTTTTTTTTTAAAAAAAGCATGTGGCGCCATCTATTTAATAATTGTAGGATAAATTAGATATTGTCTAAATTTAAAAAAAAACATTACAAAACATAATAACAGTAAATAATTACATTAATACACAAATTGTATCATAAAAAACCATTATAAATATAATTACAAAGAAAATTAGCAGGGTATCCATGTTCAATACAGTGATTAAAAATTTTTTTAAGATTTAAAAAAATATTAGCTTTATCGTTAACTAATACTTTATTGCGATAAATATAGTTAAAAATAATATTTCTATATATAGATGTTGATAAATTAGAATTCCAGTAAGGCACTTTGATGATATTAAAATTAAAGGCATCTCTTTTATCATAAATATTAGTATGTAGTTTCAAATCCTTAATATACAGTGATACATCTAGGTAATTTATTTTGATTGTATTATTATTAATTTTAACTAAGTTTAAGTATATATATATATATATATATATATATATATATTACATCCTTCTTAAATTTAAAATCTTTGGGACATTAAGTTTTATTTTTTGTTTAAATCATTATTTTTGCAAGAAAAACATTAATTTTTAATAATTGTTATAAGAGTTATAAAAAATAATGTGGAATAATTTCATTAATTTTATACAGTGTCATATTAAGCATTTATTATTTTTGCATTAAGTTAATGTTCTTAAGTCTTATGTAACAGTATCTTTAATCTTTACGAAAAAATTTAGTTTTTATAAGCAGGGGATGATCAGTTATGCCGTTTAAATTACAATTTTTATATAATGAGAATGGAATAATTAATGTTCTTTTTTAAGTAAAACAACCTAAATAGGCTCCCTAAAATAATACAAAGTTGTTTTAACAATGGAATTTTAAACCCCAATACTTTATTAGTACATTTTAATACAGAGTTTCAAAGTAATACATATAGATTAGTTGAGATGAAACATATTAAAATGTGTTTTTGCATGCGAATTTTGTGTATAATTGAATTACAAAGATTAAAATGAATAAATAAGAATTAAATACTTTCATAATTTTGAAGTAATGACGTTCAGTTCAGTAATGTTAAACAGCCAAAATCACTTATTCAAGAAAAAAAAACGTATTCTGCTTTATATTTCTAATTTGAATTATTTTATCTAAATCAAACAAATCAATTTCAGTTATCAATTCTTTCTGACATTTTGTAAGCAAATAATTTAATTTTGAAATATTTTGTAAGGAAACACACACACACACACACAAATTATCCAAAATAGTCCAGACTTTATTAAATAAGCATTTATTTTCAAACCTACCCATGTACTTCCATATTGTAAGACTAGATGGTAGCACCACAAATCAGTTGACAATTGTAGAATAAATTATTTCAAGATTTTCATACGGATCAGTTAAAACTGGGCACATAGTACAAGACATGCACTGATGATTTTTAAATATCAAAACTCTATTGAAAAGTATATTATATTAAAAAGTTAAACATTTAATCTGTTGAAAAATTTGCGATGAATATTGAATTTGAAGAGAGTATTTCTAAAAATAGCCGTATTTTTAATAAAAGTAATCAGATACCCTAAAACTTTGTTTCACAAAGAATATATTGTTATGATTTTTTTTATTATATTTAGAGAATAACGTGTTATCACAAGCATTTTTCATGTTTCTTATATTTCTAGTTAGCCCCAATTCCTCCCTTCATTCTTTCATTTTTTTATGAACTAAATCAATAAACTTACATATTATATCAATAATTAAACAGAAATATAAAATGTATTTTTAAATACTCCGAGAAAGACATTTTGTGTAAAAAAAAAACTTAGTCAACAGACTATCGCTTAGATTAGTGATTTATACAAACTACATCGCACAATTTGTGGAATTTCTTCTGTCATAATGAATATTAGAGCAGATAATATTAACGAATTAGAGCAGAGACCATGTGACTTATATTAAGAAGCACACGCATTATACATTGTTTTAATCCATACGAAAATATTTAAATTTTTTATCAGAAAATTGAACAATTAGAGCTGCTGCATGGAGTAGGCGTACTTTTCACTAGATTTTCCCAAATTACTTACTCAATTTAGTAAATTAAATAGAGGGAATAATACTATTCCTGAGTGGCTCAAAAATAACTGTGAGATCATTGAACTCTATCAATGCATCATTTAAGCTGTCAAAAATGGTTAAAAAATTTCATTATTTTATCGTGCTTCCCCATATTGTTAAAAAAAATTGTAAAATTTCATTGAACCTAGTTATTTATTTCTTAATAAACTCCTATACAAAATTGATACAAAAAGTTAATCAAGAAAATCTTTCAAACTTCTTTATTAGAGGTAAGACCAATTGAAGAAAAATAAACAAGTCCTCGTACTAAAAGCACGCCAAATACTAAAGTTTCAAATTTAAAAAAAGATGAAAATAAATATCCTGAAAATACGGAATCTGCCCAAAGCTGAAAATGAAACTTTTAAATGTGTTATGATCTTGAATATTTAAATCTGCTATTTTAGGCAGATACTATTGTCTGGGGCTTGATGCGCGATATGTTCCGAAGTATTTTCTATGATATCTACGCTCGAACTACTAACATAGTATTTCTTACTGATAATCCACTGAACCGTTTTAAAGATAATGGAGTCTGATGAAGTTTAAAAAGAGTAAAAAAAAAAGAAAAATCAATGACGTGTGAGAAGTCGCAACTAAGAGTGTTTTATTTAATTACACTTTGAATTTCAAAGATAAAAAAAAAATCTGTATACCGCTAGAAAAGAATTTGAATGGCCTTGCATATTAAACATCGTATGAGAAATATTGATTCACAATATCGTTAGATCCTACAATGTACCTCATTCTTATAGAGAAAACTAGATATTTTAAAAGATCCAACTAAAAATTATTTTTAAATAATTGTTTTTATTAAAATTGCCCAACAAACTTACAAGTGACAATTCATGGTGACGAATCACGCAATTCTGAACATCGATCAAAGATGAGGGTGACCTTAAGATGAAGCCCACTCTCTAATTTTCCTCATTAAGTCAAAGTGAGGGGTTTAAGTCTCGACGGATTTAACATTAAGATTTTGAAGAAACAATGCTGGTCACGATTTCACAAATCTAACGATTTGTTTAATAAATTTAAATACATTATCTTAAATTCTTGATTTACACCAAACTCTGTTTAAATTATACTATGAACTTGTAGAATAGATGGAAATAAAACAAGTTTATAGAATTGAGAGATACTGAGAACAGAGCTAAACTTTCTCCGTAAGGGAATTAACTTAGCCACAATGTGGGTTTATACATCCAAAAATATAACCAATTCGATTCTTCAATATAATCACCTTAAATGTTAAGTCAACAATTCCAAAAAAGTATTTCAACACGGGGGCAGGTTTAACTCAATTCCGCAGAGTAGATTGATTTTTCTGAAAAATTTTCACACTAACTCTCATTCAAAAAATATCATTTGGTTAATTAAACATGATAAATTATTGGGGTAAAAATTGCATTAAATTATTTGATTATTCTTGCCACTCCGAGCTATTAGTAAAGGAAATTTTTTTTAAAGTTAATTTCATAATCAATTGAGGCAAAAATCAATTTGTCTTACCTGCGTTTTACGTATTAAAGAGGCTTCATAGTATACTTAAAATTGAATTTTATGTTTTATTGTTGAATGCTTAAAAAATCCTTTATTTATATGAGAACGGGTAAATGAAGGGCATGCCTGGTCCCTTTTTGGGAAAACTATGTGATGACTGACTGAAAAAAAGTGTTAAAACTCGTCGTTGTCTACAGAGCGCTAGATATTAAAAATAAACCACCATGGAGGGTTTTCAAATTTTTAAAACTGGTTTAAAAATTACGTAATCGGCTAAAATTGTATGTGTACTATTTACGTGAAAAAAATTTTTTAAAGGGGAAGAAACAAACTCGAAACAGGAAAATCGATTAGATGTTAATTTATCTCTTAGTTTTGGAGATCCAAAGTTCTAACGTGTATATATGATTTACTTGATAAAAAGCAGAAACATACACATAGTTTTCTCACCATAACAACAAAAATTTTATTTTGAAAAAAATAATAAAATATAAAATTGTGTCTAAAAATAAATCTTGTTATTCTGGCTGATGAAGGACTTAAAATTTGTTCCCCGATTTCAAAGGGAAGCTAATATTTAAATATTGTACATTGATTTAAACAGTTTAAAGCAGAAGTTCTTAAACCTTTGATCGTCGTGGCCCTCCTGTATATATTAGAGTGGATCCCCAACATTTCATACAGCCTTTTACGACTTAATATTCTTGATCAAAATACAAGTTTTTTTAGAATTTTTTCCTTGCTCACAATTGAGTGATTTAGTCTAGTATAGAACATCTTTCAGTTTTTCCACGAGATATTCCAGAGTCTGTAAGAGAGGAAAATCTCAACGTTACATGAGAGATTTTACTAGAATGTAAGCTGTGGAGCGCGAGCTATCTTCTATTTTAAGGAAATGCTAGCAGGAAAATGAGTTTTTTATGTTTAGAAATATAATTAGTTACCGAATAATTTAATGAGGAAACAAATTTGCTGCAAATATATCGAGCACATTCAAATATTTTTCAATCACTTTAACTGGGAAATAAGTCATTGGTGATTCCACTTTCTTCAAGAAGCTGAATAAAATTATTTTTTCAAATAAGAAGTAATATAAAAAATGTTTTTTTAAGTTAATTACTACTTAGATCAACAAAGGAAAATTTATTTTAGCTACTTTATATTAAATAGTCACAATTTATATAAACATGGATATACATAGTAAAAAATCAAAACATTTAGTGGCTATTAATTTTTATTAATTATCATTAAAATATCGTATTGTCAATTAAATTAATCGTGTATATAAAATTTCAGTGCAACTAAATGTTTTAAAACGTGAAAAAAAACACCTTTTCAAGTTTTAACACAAGTCGACAAAAGGGTCGATAAGTCGCCAAAAATTATGCAAACGTGGCTGTATTTCAAATTCTTTAATATATTAGTTTTAATCAATTAATTTTTAATAATTATAATTAAATTAGTGTTTTGTCATCAAAACTAATCATGTATATAAAATTTCAGCTCAATTGAGCGCTTTAAAATGTATTTTATTAATGATTAAAAACTCCACCAAAATAAATAAATATATATAGAGAGCGTATGAGCAAAATAGTAGGAATTTTGACAAATGAGGTATTATTTATTTAATAATTTGAAATTCTAGTTATTATGCACGCACCAATTTTATGATATTGCGTGTATGAATACCAAAATAACAGTAAATTAATAAAGAAACAGTACCTCACTTTCATACTTTCAAAAGACGAATAAATTATATAATTTAAATAGTTATTCAGACATCCCATACTTTCCAGTAGCTAATTCATGTGAGTCAGCTTTCGAAAAATTTGAGTATATAAAAATATGAATGTTTGAAATAATTTAATTTCACTAATCTTATACACTCTGTCGCAAAAAAATATATGCACCCAGAAGAAATTGAGCTACATTCACGAAATTTGGTATGCATGTAGTGTATATGAAAATAAACAAATGATTAAAATTTCAGAACAAAATATCATTTTATTAAGCGGTTACAGCTTGCAAAAGGTTAAAAATCAGTAAGTAGTAAAGCCACCTCTGGCACCTATACAAGCCGAAATTCGGCGTGGCATCGATTCAATTAGATCACTTATGACCCCCTGTGGAAGATCCTGCCATAGTCTTTGCATCTGCGCAGTTAATTCTCCTGTATCTCGGGACGGCTGCAGTTGCCTTCCCAGCGCGTCCAGACATGCTCTATTGGCGAAAGATCTGGTGACCTGGCAGGCCATGGTAGGATGTCATATCCTTGAAGACATTGTTGGGAGAGTCGCGCAGTATGTGGACGAGCATTATCCTGTTGATAAATGGCACCTGGGCGACTTGATAGCATGGGTAGCACAATCGGCGTTAAAATATCGTCCACGTATCTGCGAGCTGTCAAAGTGCCTTGAAGGACCACTAAAGATGATCGTGTGTCCCAAGAAATTGCTCCCCACACTGTCACACCTTGTGAAATTGCTGTATGCCGCTCGACAATAAATGCCGGATCGGACCGCTGGCCGGTGCGCCTCCAGACACGTGTGCGGTGGTCATCAGCACTGAGACTGAATCGGGATTCATCACTGAAGATGACACGTCTCCAGTCTGTCACACTCCAAGTTGCCCGAGTTCGGCAAAAATCCAGTCGACACTGCCTATGATGTGGGGTCAGTGGTAAGTGTCTTAGTCGACGTCGGCTCCTCAAGCCAACTTCGGTCAGTCGTCTCCTTATGGTTTCTCTTGATGGCACTGGATGTCTGGAAGGAGGTAAGTGGCGTTGAATCGATGCTAGCGACGTTGTTGGTGCCGAAGTGGCCACTCTTCTGATTGCACGATCCTCGCGATCATTTGTGTTCCTGGGACGTCCTGACCCTCCGCGACGGTACACTCTACCTTCTGTGATCCACTGTTGCCAACACCGAGCAACTACCATATCGCTCCGACCGAGGTGGCGGCCGATACGTCTATTCGACCAACCTGCTTCTCTGAGGCCTATTATACGGCCCCTATCAAAGTCCGTCAGCTGCTCGTACTGCCGCCGGTTACGTCTTAGAGGCATCCTAAGTCTCAATATCGTCTATCAAAGTCATCAGATTCGTTTGGATAGCCGTACGGCGCTCGTACGCATGCTTTTAAACTCTCCCAGTTGCGCAACTAATATGCGCATAGCACACTTAGCCTTGTCTCATTGGCTTCGAAATTTTAATCATTTGCATATCTCTTACCAGACTACATTCTTGCCGAGTTTCGTGATTGTAGCTTGATTTCTTCTGGGTGCATATATTTTTTTTTGCGACAGAGTGTATTTTCTATAAGAGAATATTTAAATTAATACACGTGCATCGCACGTATAGATAGTTGCAGGAAACAATTGTTCGTAGAAAATAAAAAAAAAATAACGTTATCATTTTCTAAATGAGTGAGTCAAAATATTACTCCAAGATAATGATTTTAATTTCCGAGCAAGCTAGGAAGTCAATAACTTTCCATCTGTTTCCAAAGCAATATCTTATTGTTGTGAAATGTTTTAGAATATTTCCGTACAAATTTCATTTATGCTGAAAATAGAAACAATTCACATAGAAATATTCTCAAATTGCTTAATGTATGCATAATAAAATTAATAATTTCTAATAAGACTGTTTGGCTATGTATGAATTTTACTCTTCAATATAATTTTAAAGGTGAGAATTTTTATACAGGGTTTATATACAAAAATATAACATTGATACAATTTCTTCACAAATATCAGAAGTTTATCACTTGTTTTTGTAATTTTATTCGCTCCCTCCTTGTTGTTAAGAAAAGTTGACTCCTTTCACTGCTCAGAGATGGCGCCACGAACTGGGACTTTTTTATTCTAGAATTATTTGTGATTGGCGGGAAAATGCCATTCTATTCGTATTCGTGTGTGATGGAAGCATCGTTTTTTGTGATTGTGTTGTGCAATGTTTTTCTAGATGTAATGGTGGCGTGTGTATTTTTTTTTGTAAAATATAGACTGAAAAATTTCTTTGCCTGTTTCTCAATGACTCATATTTTTTTCAAGCATCTATAAAAAATGTACTTACATGTTCAGCATGGAAGCAAGTTCGCGGTAAGTCGGAATAGATGATTCGCAATCCAATTAACATTGATTCTAATTCTATTCCTAAATTCTAATTCTAAATCGATTCTTATTCATACCATGTGGTCCGTCGAGTTCAGAGTTGTTGATGTGATTTATTCTTTGTTATTTTACTTATTCGTTTCATATTCGATATTCTTATTCTAGTGCATTTATTCTGATACGAATTCTTGAAGTATTCTTATACATTTTGATTGATATTATGTATTATTTGATTCTAGATTTATTCGTTCATTCTATTTTGAATAAACATTTTTGATAGTTTGTATTTGCATTGTGTAGGCATTTGTTATTGTGGTATAGTTGTATATTTTGCGCAGAATTTTAAAATTAAATTTTTATAAGCATTTTAAAATTTCATTCATAAATCATGGCTCCAAAACATTCAAAAAATATTGTTAAATGTAATTTAATTACAAAGGAATTAAAAGCTTTTGAAAGTAGGATAAATGAATGCGATGATAATAAATCCCGCATACGTGTTTTAAAAACATAAGTGTTGCAATACGAAACTAGATTAACTGAAATATTCAGTGAATTGTTAACTCATGAAACTGATGAATCATTTGATATTATATGAAATAGAAAGATATACTATTCAATCGGGTTGTTGGCCTTGAAGAAAAATCTCAGGTTGAGGAAGTAAATAGTAGTATTCATGTAAAGTCTTCTGTAATTAATCCACCAAAAGTTGAAATTCCGCATGTTTATGAAAATTGCGAGAACTGGATTTCATTCAAAGAGTTATTTAAGTCTTCTATTCTAAATAACAAATCAAAAAGTGATTTTGAAACATTGGAATATCTGCAGGCTTCTGTTCGTGGGGATGCAGCCGAATTAATTCGGGGTTTTGCTATTACCGTGGACAATCTTGTTGGGATATACTGTGCAGTCGGTATGAAAACAAACGACAATTAACTCTTTGCCAAATAAATAAGCTATTTAGTATAAAGATTTCCAAGGCAAATACTTCGAAATTGCTTTTGGAAATAATATATATTTGTAATGAAGTCATTCGAAATTTGAAAACTTTAGATTTAGAAAACAATTCATTAACAGAGTTGATCATAATAAATTTTCTCATTTCAAAAGTGGATGCATGTATTAGTCAACGGTGGGAATTATCTTTGGAAAATAATAAAATTCCTACTCTTGAGGAATTAAGAGTTTTCATTGAAAGAGAAGCTCGTGGTCTGAATGAGTTTAAATTTGTAAAACCTGACACTAAGAAAGGTAGTGTTAAACCATTAAATTCATTTAACAAATCAAATGTAAATACTACTGTTGTCAAATGTAACCAAGTAAAATCAGGTGTAAAATCAGATGTTGTTAAATGTAACAATTACATTCTATGTTATCAAAGCAGTGCCTGATTCAATTGTCCAACTTTTAATTCTATGAATGTAAATGAAAGATTCCAAGTGGCACAGAACAATAATTTATGTACCAATTGTTTGAGGAGTAACCACAGGCTTGACACACGTAGAATAGGATTCTGTTTCAAAAACTGTTCTGAAAGTCACCATACATTAATGCACATATATTCAGTCAGTCCTTCGGCAGATACTGAAGCAAATTCTGTTGTGACAGTGTCAAACAATTGCACACAATCGGCATAAGGTCACGTATTGTTGTCCACAGCATTAATAAATGTTAAATCTAAACATGATCAACAAATAACTTGCCATGCTTTGATGGACAATGCTTCTCAAAATTCTTTGATTTCCAAGCAATGTGCTGATCGCTTAACATTGCCATTAAAACGCACCAATCATAAATTAGTAGGTGTAAATAAAACATTTGCTGAAACTTCATTATATTCGGAAAATTTTGAATTTTCTTCTTGTGTTTCCTCTGATAAAATTCAAGTAAAAGCTTTGTTAGTATCGAAAGTCACTTCAGCTATGCCAAACTTTCCCATTAAATATCATGAGTGGTTTCATATCAAAGATCTAACTCTTGCTGATCCAGCGTTTTATATTGAAAATGAAATAGACATTCTTCTAGGTGCTGATGTTTTTATGACAGTCATTTCAGGGACTGCTATAATGGGACCCAAAGGTACACCTTCAGCATTGCCAACAAAATTAGGTCTTTTTCTGTCAGATACCATAAATACACAATATAGTCAAAATTCATCCCTAATCTGTCACACTCATTTAAACATAGACCATTCTTTGAAACAATTTTGGGAACTTGAATTTGTTCCTAAGGATATTCCGTCAAAGGATGAGGATGAGCTATGGGAGTCTATATTCGTAATGCTGATGGTAGATATATTCTAAAATTGCCATTTAGAGATGATTCAAGTTTTGGAAATAGTAAAGAGGGTGCATTAAAATGATTCTCTTTTCTTGAAAGAGAGAGAAAACTTCACCCTCTCTCTCTAATAATCAATTAAAGGAACAATACACATAATTTATGGAGGAATATCAAAACGTTGGTCAGATGACTCACCTCGCATCAGATGTAACACCTCCACATTATTTCTTACCACATCATTGTGTGGTTAATGATAATAGTTCCACAACCAAATTAAGGGTGGTGTTTGACGTCTCATTCAAAAGTACAAATGGAAGTCGTGTGGCACCTGTACAAGCAATATCATTGCCTAAATTGGAGCTTTGTGGTGCTCTGCTTCTGGCTGAACATCTAGATACCTTTACGAAATCTCTTTACATCACTCACGATACATATTTATGGTGTGACTCACCAATTACACTGAGTTGGATAAATAATCCACCTGTAAAAGGAAATCAATTTGTGCAACACAGGGTTGGGAAAATTCACACACTAACCTCAAAAGAATCTTGGCATCACATTCCGGGGAAATTAAACCCGGCTGATAGGGCAACAAGGGGCCTCTACCCGAAACAAATTCTTGAAAATTCAGAGTGGGTAGCTGGTCCAAAATGGCTTCATGATTTCCATCCTTCTTCCAATTCATTTATTCCTTTCCCCAAACTGTCTGTTCCACTTGTTCCTATTGATCAGTCTGAATCATTAAGAAGACTTGGCACCCTTTGAGCAAACTTCTTTATTTACGTATTTAAAAATTATATTTTAACATTTTATACAATGTTTCTATTCAAGAAAATGTTACCAGATGAAAATTTTCATATATTATTCACACAATTTTAAAAATTTTAATTTTTTGAAGAAAATTGGGAAAATTTTAAAATTCTACTCCTTTTGTAAAAAATAATTTTTTGACCTGAAATTTTTTTATAATATTCTTATGGATGTTCTTAACAACTTTAGGGGTCGATTTAAGAATAACTTTATTCGTTTTGGAGAAAAAAAAATAAAATGTTGATATACAGGCTAAAAATCATCGAAAAAGCCAACATGTTTTACATTTTATTTTTTTTAAAAAAAAGTATTCAGTTTATAGCAAAACGGATCCTAATTTTATTACATGCTTTATTTTTAACAAGCAGGAAAAAAATTGAAGTGATTGGTAAATAATTGTCGAAGGAGTAGCATTTTGAATGCACTAAGGTTTCGAAAAACACAAACTGAGAAAAACCACTTTAAAGTTAATAATTCTGAAAAAAATAATTATTATAAGCTTAATTAAACTTAAAATACCACTTTAAGATATTACTTATACGTTTTTCTTTAAAATAATTGCATTTTCATATGTTTTGAACCCACACAATTTTATAAATGATCAACTTTTAGAGAGTACTAATTGCACAAGAAAACTCAAGAAAAACTTTAAAAAAAAATTCTGTCACGACAGAAATTTTAGCTGTTTTTCTTCTTATAATATTAAAGTATTACATTTGTATGAAAAATATATCAGGAATAAGAACTGAGAAATTATAAAATTATTAATATAAAATGCCTTAATTTAAAAATTTTACATGCACACATTTCACCAGGAAGAAATATTACATTTTTATAGCCTCCGAAATATTCTGATTTTAATACTACACATTCTTTTTTATAGTTATTATTTCTAGTTATAAAATAGATTTTTTTATCATAACGCATTTTTTAGCTTTTTTTCTAAAAGGGGTGTGGCTGAATTGCCTAATTTGTTTTTAAATGAAGTTTTATTCAACTTCTAACTTTCCGACATGCACAAGTGATATATCAATCGAAAGATAATAATGCAAAGAATAAGATTAAATGAAAATAAAAAAAACGATAGGTTTGTGATTTTTAGGGTACCAAGTCCCCTTAAGTGACTTTGTTGTTCTTTTAACTGGTGTTGATTATTATCTTCGTTTCTTGGATAAGTTTTCCTCATACACATGAAAGTAGTTAAGACTGTTGCATGAATATTCCAAATCAGTGTCCAAAGTTACTGGGCCTTTATACACACATGAATCAGAAACTCAATGAAAAAGGTAGTCAAATTGTTACAAAATGGAGAATACCATACAGAACTTACTCTTTTGAAATGTAACAAACCTCTTGCCAAATCTAGCAAACTTCAGTCTTTGAATGTATTCCTTGACTCTGATGGAATTATTCGTGTCGAAGGACGTCTTCGTCTCCAACAAAATCTTAAATTTGAACAAAAACATCCTGTGCTCATACCAAAAAATCACCATTTTACAAGTTTAATCATTAGACATTTTCATAGGGTCAATTTCCATAAGTTACGACTCAGTTTATGCTATTTCTGGCTTCCCTCCAATCGACATTACTATTCTTCATGATATTGCTTTTAGGGAAAATCTCTCTACTTCTTCCATTTCTTATTATGATTGTATTCTGTCTCCATTTTTTATACCTCATCCTTCAGAGAGGAATGCCATCAATATTGTTCAATTTAGTGACAAGAGCACAGAAGATTTCCCTGTTATTTGCTATACTGATGGCAGCAAAATTGATAGAAGAGTTGGTTTCGCATTTGTTGTGTTCAGGAGTGGTGTTGAATCCGAGAACTTTCAATTTAGAATTCGTGATGAATGCACAGTTTTTGTAGCTGAACTTTTATGTTTAAATTTCGCAGTTAAATGGATCACTAAGCAAAATAGTGTCAACTCAAAATATCTCATCTGTACTGACTCTCTTTCCTCCTTGGATTCTCTTAAGGCGGTATAGTACCTTTAAACGGCAAAAAAATCCATTTTTCAAAAATATTTTTTAAAAATTAATACATACTGTTAGGAGCATTTTAAAACAAACCGCGTCAAAATTGGACCAAAAGTACGGCAATAGCAACAAAAAATGTCAAACGTCAGCACTGGATTGTCCATTTAAATCCAATGTAAACAAACCATGTTCGTTAGTTTCGGTTTTGAAATCGATGGTGTTATTGAAATTATTTTCTCCCCAGTTGTTGCTAATCTTTAATTTTATCTATTTTTAATGAGAGAAGGAAGTTTTCAACTCAACACTGCCCTTGTTCGAAGTATTGATTGTTTACATTTGTATTTCATACTGTTTACTGCTGCTTTATTGAGTGTTATCTCGTTATTCTCGTAATTCGTAAGCTTTTTAAATTTTTGTTGATTGAAGTTTTTTTGCATCTTTTTAATTAGTAAAAACTGTCTAGTAAAGCTCAACGTAGAGGCAGTGACTATCGCCGAAACATCAATCACTTTCATGCGAATCAATACACTCGAAAAGCATCAGATACGCTTGCTGTTGACTGCATATCTGCTTCCGCTAAGAAATTGTGCAAAGAAAATTATCTTGACAAGGAAGTAAGAAATTCCAATCAATCTAATGGATATAGAAAGATAAACATTGATATTTTATTATCTGAACTATCCAAATATTTAATATGTCCTAACTGCAATACTAAAGTAGTTCTGAAAGAAAAGGTTTTGTATGGATTGGTATCTGAGTTTTATGTTGAATGCTACTCATGCATTTCATTGACCACTTTTAAAAGTTTCTCAGTTATTGCATCAAGTAAGGACTATGAAGTTAATACACGAAGAACCTATGCTATGCGTACAGTAGGATTGGGTTTTTGTGGAATAAAGAATTTTTGCACAGCAATGGACTTGCCATCCCCAGTATCACAAAAGTCATATGAAAGGATAATGCGAAAAATAAATTTGGCCAGTCATGAAGTAGCAGACGACTCCATGAAAAATGCTGCGAAAGAAGAAGTATCAGCTTCTGGAAGTAATGAAATCTGTGTCAAGAGTGGTGACGGTACGTGGAAAACACGTGGACACACTTCCCGTATTGGTGTTTGTAGTGTCATTGGAGATGTTACAGGGAAAGTGATTGATGTTGCTGTTCTCTCTTCATATTGTAAAGGATGTGAAAAATGGCGAGGTCCAAAATCTGGACATTCATATGAAGAGTGGAAATTGAAACATCAACCACACTGTGTAAAGAACCATATTTGTTCTTCCAGTAATATGGAAGTAGACGGGATGAAGGAAATATTTCAAAGATCGGTGCCAGAACTAAATGCGAAATATATTAAGTATATCGGCGATGATGACACAAAAACCTTCCCAGAGCTTCAAAGGACAGCACCATATTCTATCGAAAAAGTTGAATGTGTTGGCCACATACAAAAGCGTATGGGTGCTAGACTGCGAAAATTAAAATCAATGAATCGTGGCAAAAAATTATCAGACGGTAAGAGTATCAGCGGTAAAAATCGTCTGACTGATAAGTTCATTGATACAATTACCACCTATTATGGCAATGCTATTAGACAGAATAATAGCTCCGTTAGTGATATGCGTCAGGCCATATGGGCAATTTATTGTCATTATAGGTCCACTGATGAGGAACCTATGCATCACTTCTGCCCAATTAGTGATACTTCGTGGTGCAAATATCAAAAGGCAGTTGCTACGAATAGTGCTTCTTTATTCAAACATAAAAATATTGTGCCAATTGCCGTAATGGATGAAATAAATCCTATAATAATCCTATAATATGCACCAAAATTGCTGAAAAAATGTGTGGGGGGTAAAACACAAAACGCTAATGAGTCGTTCAACTCGACTGTTTGGAAGTACTGCCCCAAAACTTCTGGGTCAACTAAAAATATTGTAGACATAGCAGTAAATGAGGCTATAGTGATGTTTAATGAGGGAATGACGGGACGTATAAAGATAATGAAAGCTCTTGGCTTTAAAATAGGACATTTTACTGTTACCTCTGCCATTAAGGCCAATTATGCATGCATAAAAAATGCCGAAATTAAATCAAAATCATATACATTAGAGGCCCGTAGAGCTAGCAGAATGAGAAAAAATGCCACAAATGAGCATTTTGCAGAACTAGAAGGTCCTACATATGAAGCAGGATCATTTTAAATATTATGTATTAAGTTTTATTTGAAATATTGAAATGTCATTCTTTAAATTTGATTTTCTCAGTTTCAATTTTTTACACTTTCCCGCAAGATTGTAAAAAAAGTTTTTACTCTAGAGCTACAAAATTGGCATGCATATTCTAGTCATAGATCTTAATTCTGTATGCCATAATTATGTTTTATGGTTTAATACATTTTGATTTGCAACTGTATAAAAATTGAAATTTTTAAAAAAAGTATTTTTTATGAATTTTTTAATTTTAAAAAATATTAAAATATAAAATACTTTTCAATTAAGTGGTATACACACACACACACAGAATAAAGGTTACATTTAAATTCAATTTAATGCAAAAATTGAGATTCTAAAGTGTATAATTTTAAAATTATCTTGCGGGAACAGGAGGTAAGTAATATTTTTTTTTTTTACAATTTGGTATATATATTTATCTTCTTTTTTAAAATTTTGTATTTATTAAAGAACAAAATTTCTCTAGTTTTCTTAAAGTTTATACATTGTTATAGATAATATATAAAATTCAGATCAAAATTAGCAAAATTTGTTAACTTATGATGAATCGTAACATGTATATGACAACGAACAATTTTTGTTCTCGTAGGGTACTATGCCCCCTTAAATGTATTTCTTCATCTAACACAATATAATCGTCGAGATCCAAAAGCAACTTAAAAGCCTAAGAGATAAAAACATCTCAATAGATTTGCATTTGTTCGCGGACACACG
Organism: Trichonephila clavipes; assembly: GCA_019973935.1. Classification (NCBI taxonomy): domain Eukaryota; kingdom Metazoa; phylum Arthropoda; class Arachnida; order Araneae; family Nephilidae; genus Trichonephila; species Trichonephila clavipes. Next base: position 118,006 of record BMAU01019381.1, on the reverse strand, counting down.
GGCGTTCTTGGAAATGAGCGAGCCGATTGGCTTGCAAAAGCTGCAACCAAGCGCAAAATTGACATTGACGTTAATATTCCTAAATCGTTTTACAAGAAGATCACGAAAGAAAGAATGGTGAAGTTTTGGAACCAAGAATATCTGATTCCTAATAAGGGGAGCATAACAAAGAAAATTTTCCCCACCATTAATAAGAGACTATCATGTCATCATTTTTACACTAACTACAAATTAACCCAATTTCTCACTGGTCATGGTAATTTCAAAAAAGCTACCTGAACAAATTTAATTTAGCTCCTTCATCTTTCTGTGACTGTAATATTGGTGGCGAGGAAAATGTAAAACATGTAATCTTTCTGTGTTCCAAGTATGTCAGGGATAGACAGGGTAGATCATAAGACTGGCGTTCAAGAGACTCAACATTAATTGCCCACCGAATTTTCACCAACTTCTTTCCACCAGAAGTGCTTTCAAAAATTTCTGTAAATTTGTTGTAACTGTTTGTAATGCTTCTTAACTTCATTTTTTAAAATTGTTTATTTCGTTTGAATGTGTGTTTAATACTTACTTCTGTAAGCCCCGTGTGATACTTTGTGGTGCACGGGAATTTTATAATTGTTTCCAATAAAAAAAAAATCCATGCTAGTCAGGAACTAGTTGTATCCCTCATTCGTCAACAGTTTTGGATACCTCATGGTAAATTAGCTGTCAAGAAAAATCTGCGCAACTGCATAGACTATTTTAAACTTATGGCAAAACCTGTCTCTCAAATGATGGGTGATCTACCAATGGGACGAATCACACCTTCTCCTACTTTTGAAAAGGTAGGCATTGACTTTGCTGGACCTATCGCGATAAAGTGCCAACATACTCGCAAGGCCATCTCTCTCAAATTCAAATCATACATCTGCCTCTTCATATGCATGTGTACTAAAGCGGTGCACCTTGAATTCGTATCTTCGCTATCAGCAGCAGCATTTCTGTCAGCACTGTGTTCATTTGTTTCACGCCGTGGCTATCCATCAGACATTTATTCTGACAACGGTACCAATTAAGTTGGTGCTTCAGCTTACTTGAAGGACATGTTTCAATTACTTCACAACTCTAATGTCCAGGACTATTCATCAAGCAAGAACATTCAGTGGCACTTCATCCCTTCATATGCACCGAATTTCGGAGGTGTGTGGTAGGCTTCACTCAGACTCACAAAACATCATTTGCTCAAAGCCCTAAAGGCGGATGTGCTGAACTTTGAACAGTTAGATACAATTTTGTGCCAAATAGAGGCGTGCATAAATTCACGTTCTCTTCATCCCCTATCATCAGACCCTAAGGACATAAAGGTGTTAACACCCGTAAACTTTCTTATCGGGTGTCCCTTGCTTGAACGCCCTGATCACAGTCTAAATAACCAATCTTTGAGTATTCATTCTAGGTGGTCTCTTCTGATGAAGTTGAAAAAGATGTTCTGGTCTCGCTGGCAGCTGTCCTACCTCAACACCCTGTAGTCCCGAACCAAATGGTTGCAGGGCCAGAAAGACCTAACGGTAGAATCCCTCGTACTCATAAAAAATCCAGCCTCTTTCAGCACCAGGTGGACTCCCTGACGGATTATGGCCCCACATCCTGGAGCTGACGGAATATGTCGTGTCGTCACTACCCAGACCTCAAGTGGAGTAATGACAAGACCAGTCTCTCAATTTGCAGTCTCGCACCTACCACTATCGAATACTTCTTCTCGCCCGCTGGAGGATGTGAAGAGCAGTTGACTCCTTTCGCCGTCCAGAGCTGGCGCCACAAACTGGGACTTTTTTATTCTAGAATAATTTGTGATTAGTGGGAAAATGCCATTCTATTCGCATTCGTGTGTGATGGAAGCAACGTTTTCTTTGTGATTGTGTTGTGTAATGTTTTCTAAATGTAACGGTGTGCGTGTGTGTTTTTTTGTAAAATATAGACTGGAAAAGTTCTTTGCGTGTTTCTCAATGACTCATATTTTCCTCAAGCTATAAAAAAATGTACTTAGGAACTAGCATGGAAGCAAGATTGTGGAAAGTTGAAATACATTGGCATCCAATTAACATGATTGATTCTAATTCTATATTCATTATTCTAATTCTAAATCGATTCTTATTCTTATTCATAACACGTGTACTCAATAAAATTCTTATTCATAAAACTTGTGATTGAAGAACCTATTAGGAAAAATGCAGTTCTTACTTTTCCTTCAAATATATTAAAATCATATTGAGGACACGATCTGAATAAGAACAATTTAGTGCTTTGTATTTCAAAATATTGCTTTGTAAATGATTTCCTTAATTCTTCCTAATATTCAACTTAATTTTTAATTTAAAATACGTAAGAACAATATACAAAGATGTTCGTTTATTTTAATGCATGCATTTATTTTTAAAGAGATTAATTTGTTAATAAAAACTTAGTTTTGTAGAAATAAAATTTAACTTTTAAAATTAAATTTGAAGTAATTTCATTGTTGCAATAAATTTCCAAGTATTCCTTTAGGTTTTTTTCCTTATTTCAAGTTTTGCGAATTGATATTGAAGTATGCGTTTTCACATATAAAAACAAGTGTTTTTTTTTCTTTCTGAAAGAAATTACATTACATTTTCAATTTCTGGATCCTCAGAGTTGTCCATTAGGTAACAAACTTCTTGAGAGCGACTTCCCTCGGAAGTCACTTCCTCACCGTTCTTCCTACCTAAATGTATTGAAGATAACAAAGCCTGACCAGAAACGTCCATGATAAATCTAATTTACTATTATTAAATCACATTATTCAACCACAAAAGGAAGCCTTAGGAGTGATATAAAGAGAGCAACAACCCTTAGTAAATAAGCTCACGCAATCAGATCAATTTCACCTTAATCAATCCTAACCTTTCAATTCTTAATCCACTAATGAAGTGTAATAGCAAAACTCCGTCCATAAGTCCAGTTGCGGAAAACCTTAATATCACCATAGTAACGCTTCATTCAGATGTTCCCCTCCTTTTGCTTTAGAATTACTAAACTCTAACTTTATATACTCTAACTAATTTGCAAATTAAGGTTCTTTCTTGAGAGAGATGGCAGTGAACTAAACGCGAATGCTAGCCCAAAGATTCCCCAAGAGGATTAGTGGGTGAAGGTCGCATAAAGACCTGTCACATTCTGACTAAATCTTCTGGAAAATCCTATTTACGGAAGGAGGGCCCCACTAACCAATTACATAATACTCTCACACTCGAAATCCGCTGCTGATCGAAATACTTTGAGTAACGTCGAGATGTTGTGGACATTAAGATTCCAACTTATGTATCTGCTACGTCATTGGACTCAATTACTCAAGACATGTCACTAATATTCCTGAATGCTTTTTGTGCAATGTCTACACACATATCAAATCAATCGATTGAAGGTTTTCAATCTAGCAAAACCATATTCCTGATCAATAAGCAACCTTACAGATTTGTCTTGGCTTAGGCACGATTTCAAAGTCTTTTTATTCTTTAAAATCCTTTAGATTTATTAAAGTCACCATCAATTACCCTAATGTGCCTGATGTATATTTATTAGATATTTGAAATTTACTTTGGAAAGAAGATCGCGTGCGATGAGATAGAAATATTTCTACACAAAGTGATCTTCTCATTTTTTCTAATATAAATACGTAGTGTTGTATATATCAAAAAAGTTTTTCCTTATATTATATATTTTTTATCAGAAGAAAAATCTCCATAACCAACTAGACTTAGCTCTATTATGAGGCGCCATCTATGAAATATTTCTGAAAATATTTTTTTTTACAGTCCCACAATTAAAAAGTTAACGGTGCATAATTTTATGATATTTAATTGTGCTTAACCACACTTAAAATAATCTAAAATCAAATAACTTTTATAGCAATGTATTTATAAACAAAATAATTTACTCATGTAACATAAATAAAAAATGTAATTTTAAAGAAAGAACAAATATCGACATAATAATATATAGTTAAATATAATTTATTGAATGAAATAGCGACTAAAATATACGATTTATCATCTGATTATACTGTAAAAATACTTCTTTAGCCAAATAAGAGATGATTAAACTTTAAAAAAAATGTTTATTGAAAAGAAATAACAAAGTTATGCTTAAAATAAGTATGTGGCCAAAAATAAATCCGTAGTAAAGAAAAAATCTTCATTTTTAAATTAACTGAACATATTTTACATAATTCTATAAGGAACTAATAGCCTCGATTAAAATAGAAAATGCATTACATAATTTTTTATGCAAATAACACTGTAAACTTTAATTTTAAGACTACACATATTTTTAAGAACACAATTCTTACTTTTGAAATAACATAAACTGTGGCAGTCTCAAAAAATGTGTAATGTATTTTGACCTTTAATCGTAAGAGTATAATTTCTAAAAGTAAGATTTAAATTTTCTGTTATTTAGCTCCTTCTAAACGTTAATTTTTTAAATAAATCATTGTTATTTTTTTAATTACGTTTAAGTGTCTACACCGCATATATCTTTATATGATTTGAACAGGATTAAGGAGATGATGGACCTTCACAATGTCAAATTTTGGTCAAAATTGCGATTTTGATTTTTTTATACAAATAATATTTTTTTTACATTTCATTGCAGAATTCTTTCAAAAAATTTTGCCATTTTAATTAATAATTACTGAGTTTTTTTTTATTTTACAAATATAAATGTTGAAAATGTACTTTTCTTAGTTCGTAAAAGTTCCCCTTTCATTGTTAGGTAAAATGCTCCACGCGTTTCATATTACGTCATATCTCTTTGTAATTATTACAACTTATGAAAGATGAAATTTTTCACAAGTTTGTGCATTAGTTTTCTTAAGAATTTAAGGGTTATATTTTGTGTTCTTTTGAATACCTTGAATATGTGGTAATTGAAGAAATTTTTCATAGAATATAGAAAATTGATCTTTTTTTTCATCAGATTTTATTCTAAATTCAAAAATTAAGACCAGATATATTTTGTCGTAGTTCATAAATATATAAAACAAAAATTATATAAATATTTTAAAAACTAATAAGCAAGGAGCATTTTTAAAAGTGTGTGTGTGTGTGTGTAGTTCAAGAAATTTAATTTAAAAAAAATTCAGTTTATGAGATATTTTTTTATAAAAATATATATAATTCATTTGTGAAATGTAATAATAATTTACCGTATTGATTCAAATTTCAAAACATTTTAAGAAATTGTTTTAGCTTTCCAATTGCCCCTTAAAATGGACTGATTGATTTGATTTATTATATTTTAAATTAATTTAATGTAGAAACAAACAATTTTTTCGGATGTTATACATTTATAATAATTTCGTTCGCAACAGCAAACTGAATGTATTATCTGTTTAAATTAAAATTAAAAGACATGCTTATTATAAAATTAACGTTTAGAGTCTACACTACATACATTCACATATGCTTTGAACATGATTAAATATGACTGATTGATTTGAACTATTTTATTTTAAAATAATTTAATACAGTAACGCAGTGCTTCTCAAACTTTCAATACTGGCGCCCCCCTTTTCAATCACAATTTTTATCGCGCCCCCGTTATACATTAATAATGCACTAAATGCAATAATAATGCACTTTGACGCTAAAGTTACAATACGAGATCGTAATTATAAGCCATACAAATTAATAACATAAGTATTAAATTTTGAATACTACTTTTAAGAAAAAAAAAATTAATTAAGTAATAGGATAATCATTATGTTATTTTTCCTTTCTCTAATTTTTAAACTGAACATATTGCAAAATGCGGTTGCTGCTTAGAAGACAAAATATTGATATCAGCTTAATATAGAAACAGAACTCAGAGGGTCAATTTCTAATCATAAGCATTCCTTATAAAAACTTTGCTTTGCAAGACAAGCCCATGGAAGTCGTTAATACTTATTAAACTTATTCTTAATTTAGTATTAACAAATTAGTTATAAAATACTCTGTGCAGCACTGATACATTAAAAGTATACTGGCCGAAGTACTCGCTCTTTGCAGGAGTTCATTTATAAGAAAATAAAACATTCTTGATATAATAGCTGAATTGTAAGGGAGCAAAGCAAAGTGCGCGACAATGTTTACAAAAATGTAAAATGTTTTTTTTAAATGATTGCTCAAATTATAATTAGTTTTAAGCGAATTCTCACAGAATCAGCATTTATAATTGATGTTAAATAATGAACAATAATATAAAATTCCGATGAAGAATAATTGTATTATTTTCAATATTTAAAGCAAAAAGACTTCAACATGTTTTAACCTGGGAGCAGGCACACACTCGATACGGTCGAGCGGGGTTATTGAGTCACGCCAATCTTTTTTTAATAATTATTTTATTGTACACGATACAAATCGTTATTGCAGTGAATAATTTAATTAAGAGAAAGTTTACTTATCTACTTTCAAGGACTTTTCAATTTTTCTTTGTTAACAAATATACAGTTTTGCCAGAATTAACAATTTCGTGATCTGTGTGTCCCGCACGACCACTTCCGGGTAAAAAGTGTATTCATTAATATAATATGTATGTTACTGCTAAAACAATTGTTATGCTTTATATGTTTGAAAATACTCATCTTGGTCTAAGTCTTCGCAAAGTACTCCATCAAAGTGTGTGTGTGTGCTCTCCGTGGTTTTCCGAATATCATAAAACTGTTTTGCATGGAAAAAAGCGCAACAGAGAAATACATTACTTACAACTTCCTAAAATGAGAAATAAACGCATAAGAGAGGGGTCATAACTAACTGTACCAATAACTTAGAAGGTCAAACAAATTACAGCTATAATGTACAGTATTTCAAAAATAATGACAGTGATGAATTTTTATGTTCCTAATTTTTTTCGATTCTGGATCTGGGATCTGTTTTTTCTCTGAAAGAGTGGAATGTTAGTTTTAAAAAATAAAACGTAATAAAAACTCTCTCATCAAGGGATTACAGCAAATTAAATAAAATATATTTTATTTGGTTATAGGATCAAAGATAGCTAATTAAGTATTGAAGGATTATTATTTTTTTTGGTGACTTTTAATATCGCCTATAACTCATATCATAGTAAAAGTGCATTTTTTATTATGTCTGAAAGTATTTTGTGTTTTAATTCATTCCAGTAACTCAATTATTTTTTAAATCTTTTATTGTCGATATGCTCGCGCCCCCTCGTAAGGTTATCGCGCCCCCCAAGGGGGCGCGCCCCACTGAGAAACACTGCAGTAACGAACAATGTTTTGGATGCTAGACATTTAGAATTATTTCGCTTGAAAAATAGAACTGGTGTCCCTATACAATAACAGACTGAATGTGTTATATTTTTAAATAAAAATTATAAGACAAACCTATCATGAAATTAAAGCGAAACATTTCTCAACAACCACACTATCATTTATTTCATAAATTTGTATAACTGTGAAAAGTATCAATGTAAAATATTTTAATTTTTTTCAAAAGTAATAAAACATCTTAATGATTTCTTTTGTTTCAGTAATTCACAAACATTGTAAAGCAAAATATTTTAATAATGCAAAATTTGGCTATCCCATGCAATAAAATGGTGACAAAAATATAACACAATACAGAAGAAAGTTCAGTAATTGTCTTCACAGACAACGATGTTTCCATACATATTCAAATAATAATTTTCTAGGAAGTTTTTCTCACATTTTAGTTTTTATCAAATCTCCATTGCAATAGCAATTTATACAATGAAACGCTTAAGATTCTTTATTAGCGATAATTTATAACTTCTATGCGACAACGAAGAAAGGTTATAAAACTTAAACAAAACTCCGTTCACATAATCGCTTATGATAGAATAAGCCATTATATGTTAGAACATTTACATGTATATGTAAAAGAAAATAACAATGATAAATATTTGGCAACTAATTATTGACTAACTGAAGTTGTGATGTATTACACCAAAACATCCAGGGGGTTTGTAAGAAGAAGATACCCCAATGCTTAGGTATAATTTCAATGAGAGTTTGGTTCCAGTGAAACACGTGGACCATGAAAATACCTCTCAGACTTATTTGTAAACAATATATGTTGTGAATTATCATCCCCTGCGAGGGCGGAGCATATCTGTCACTCCTCTCAGATTCACGTGGGGTGTATCACGACGAGAACCATATGTAGCAGATCCTGCCTGTGTGTTAATCATGAAAGTGGCTTCAGAGAGTCTGGTCGCTGTTGTTTTTATCTCGTATATTTTCTGTTCAAAATCTTGATTTTGGCTTCGGCATTCTAGGAGTGTCGTTGTTTACTAGAATATTTTCAGTCTAATAATTAAACTTCGTGAATTAAATTTGGTAAGATTATTAAGTTTTTTTTTTGTTGTTTTCTTTATAAGTTAATTGTGTTATGAATAAATCCAGAAAAAGATTCCAGTTTCTAACTTCAATTCCAGCAGTACTTGAAGAAAAACACCCACACACAATATCAGTATCTAGTATCACACATTTATTTCAGTATGAATATGTATCACCGTTTGAAAGACGAAGTGCAATGGTCTCAATTCATGTGATGTCATGTAACGTGATAGTAAAGGCCACTCGATTCTAACCAATCAATTTAAAAACTCATACGACGTCATAGCCACACGATAAAAACTATCTAGTGTTTCCAGCTAATCAGTTCACGCGCTCTAGTGTTACCAAGTTTTGCACTTTGCAGCAACTTTTTCTTAAAAAGTACATATGTATACAAAATGCATTTTATTTAAAAGTATAAAAAAATATGATTTTTTTAGTTTAAAAAAAATCCTCTTGTGAAGAATTTTTTTTCCTAACATTTAAACATCTTTACCCAAATATGAAATTTTATCTGAGTTTTACAAAAATAGAACAAGTACAATTATGAATATTCTAAGGCTATAAATATTGGCACATACTAAATAGTGTCACATTGTAGTCCCTTCATGTTTTTTTATTAAAAAAATAATCACGATTAGAGGTTCCATCATGTAACAGAGCTGTTACGCAATAAGTCAAAATCCTTACGTTGTCATGGTGTGGAAATTAGAAGTGGAGGCTCTAGCTCGGCTTTCGCTCTCCTTACTTGATCGTCATTTAAATTACGAGATCCGTCTTATTACTTTGTTCTTAATGGAACTCGTAAATGAAATATTAATAATTTATCAATTTACCTACGTGTTCCTAAAATTAAATTCTTTAAATACTCATAAGAGATTTGAGATTATATTTTTTTCAACAGTAATAAATTGTTTTCATTTGTAAAAAAGAGGAAATGCTTTTGAATTTTAGAATACTTGATAGTAAAGTACAAACAATAAGCTGGTATCAAATACACAATATTATGAATACTAACATTTTTAATTTGCCGAGGAGCTTCATGTATCTCGGTAAACCTGTTTACATAAAAGGATTATATTCTTCTTCTTTGTACTGAATTGTTTCTTTTGTGAGTAATGATAACTTACTGGGATTCTTAAATTTTTTTCGACTTTTGTACAAAAAAGTTCTATTCTTAATCTTTGGATAATCCTTACTTCTTATTTAAAATTTCAAAAGGATTACATAATGCTTAAATTCTAAGATTACAGATCTGATTGTTGTGCGATGATGAACTGATTTTGTACGTAAGATAGAACCAATACATTCCTACGAAGACAACTCATTCAATAAACGTTCAAAACAATTACAAAAACATTTCCTTCTCAACACATTGACTCCTCAATCGAGTTGCAGATAACTGTGACAACAATTTTTCGTTACTTTTTTCAAAACGCAGAAAGACTTTAGCTTCAAATATCCCCCCTCCTCTTCGTTTGAACAGTCCCCTAAAGTGACCGCGTAAGAAGAAGAGGGACTTTTTGGAGGGCTCTGTCGGCATAGTTTTTTTATTTATTCTATGTCCGACAATTGGACAGAAAAGGAAATGCCTTTCCAAATATTTATTACGGCAATAAGATGAAAAATAGTTTTCCGGCTACTTGAAAGCATGTGTAGAAGATTTACAAGAAGGCAGATGTGCATTTCTAGGTTTTCTTACACCAAATAGGCATAAGATAATCAACAATGACCAAAAAGTGAAGAATCAACAATAATGAACGGGGAGAAGCCTTTTTTGCTGATATAAAAGATTTTGCGACTAGCTTTCCATATTCATTTACATGAAACATCTTATTCTGTATTCAGAGTTTCAAACGTTCAATAGCCTTGGAGCGCCCCCGTACACTCCACTCTTTGTACTATTGTACATAAAATGCGTGACTCACGAATAAATAGGCGAAAAAAAGAGAACGAACGTATTATTTTAATTTAAATGTAACTATTTGTTAGACTACGTTCTGATTATATATATTTTTTCAGATATTTTGGATTGGATAATTTTTTTTATAAACAAATTATCAAATACTGTAGAACTTTCTAAGTTTGAAAGTCCCCATTTTCCTTTTCTTGGAGAAAATTGTGTTTGGAAATCGCGTGTGATAATTACTACTGATTTCAGTTCAAAACAATTCTTTTCCTTTTAAAGGAGACATTTCCTACGAATTTAAACCACATTCGACCAAGATTTCTTTTTCAGTATTATTAAAGGCATTGAGGGAAATAGTATAAAACATTAATTATTATATAAAACACTAATCAAAATGTAAACTATTGCACAAAAAAGGAAACGCTTATTTCATTTCAGTTATAGGTATAATAACCTAAAGCAAATTTAAATTAATTTATCAAGGTAAAATTTATTTATATTTGTATTTTCAGTAAATGTTTTAAAATGTTGAAAATGTTATAGATTTATTTTTATTCTGTTAAACACAGTGATTTCGTACATACAAACTCAAATTATCGTGTTTACTCTTAAATTAATTAATTCTGAAAAACAAATAATAATATAGTTATTTTGAACATACACACAAATTAAATTAAAAAAATGGAAAGAAAAAGCAAAATTTTTGCCTGTCTCTCTATGTCATAATGTAAAATATCAAATCCATAATAGGCTATTTTATAAGCATATAGTACTCTGAAGCTCCCTATCTAATTATAATGGGAAATATTTGCTTTCAGACACATACATAATTCTTTAACAAATAACAAATATACATTAACTATATAGGAGTTTAAAAGATGTTATAACTATTAAACATCTGTGTACCAATAGACATGTAAATATTCAACTAAGATATATTGTGGTTAATAATTTTATAATTGTTTCTCTGAGAACTAAATTGTTATTTATATAACACTCTGTTAAGAATTTTTGTATACTTTCTTTCTTAAAAAAAAGTAAAAGTTCATCAATGTAAAAACATTGATGAATGTCATTTTTTTATTGCCTTGATAATTCATTCTATTTTGAGGCTTTAGATTTCATAATAGTTATTGAATCTTAAGATTAAGTTTAGATTTTTACACCAAGCATTTTTCAATGATTAAAATTATATGATACTCTACATCTTTGATCTAATTGTTCGTATGTATGCCGAAAATTATGATAATCGATTAACAATGACAGGTAAATGTGATAAATGGCAGGAATGTGGCGTTAACTTAATACTATATATCTCAAAACCATAAATAAATGTCACTTGTTAAACAGTATCACATTGTAGATTCCAGATGTTTTTACAGCTGCGGTAGCCGAGTGATCACAATTGAGGATTCCATCATCTAGCAGGGCTCTAATACACATTAACTTTCTAAATGCTTAACCCTCTAAGTGGATACCTTCCCCCCTCCTGAAAAGTTATTCCAAAAACGTTTCACTCTTATTTTCCTATTTTCTTCAAAAATGCAACATACTTCAATTCTTCCCCCCTTTAAAAACTTGGGAGGTCAAAAGGGGACAATTTTATGACTTAGTTCGGCGTCTTTGACTTTCGGCGTGAGAACCAGGATAGCAATCGTTTACAGCTAGCTGTTAAGTTGCCTTGGGCAATCTTGTATGAAAACCGTAGTTCTACTCTGTCGTTTTCCCGATAGATTTAGTCACAGTAAAATTAAAACAAAATGTAGGGTAAAAAAAACATAAAATAAATGGCGTGTTAAAAGTTGAAAAATAGTTGTATTTTCTTCAAACAAAATTTAATTTTCTGTCATTTTTTAAAAATTAAAAAAAAAATATTTTGGTATTGCGATTTGAACCAGAAAAAAGCATCATGTATTCATTTTTGAATATGAGAGTAAGAAAACGCGCTCACTTTCCTGTTTTTAAAAAAAGTTATGAGGTAAAAAGAGTAAAGGTCCTATCTTTTTTTAAAAACAATAAGACAATAAATGGTGCATATATTTATGAAATAAAACAGATCTTTCTCTATTCAATTATATTTTTAATTTAAAATAACATAAAAAATGATTTCAATACTTTTAATTTATTTAAATTTATATCATATAAATGATATTTTTATGTTAACTGAATATTTTTCGGAAAAAAATTTAAATTTTCCTTCCTAGTGTTCTCTTTTTCAAACTACTTGTATTAAATAAAAATTCCTTTTTTACATCGGCATTTGTGATGGACATAACACACATTCAGTCAATAGTTTTTAATTTAAATGGGGAATATACTTCTTCAAATGCGCATGACAGTACTTCTAAACCATTTTCTACTCAAGTTAAATTTCTTATCTTTCTATTTCTTTTTTTACAAGGAAAAATGTCACACATCGATAACTACATTTTCACACAGTTCAGTCATTACAAATTTTATTGTGAGAAAAGTTCTCCCTAATTAATTTTGTCTTTCAAAACAGTACACTTAAAACAATTTTATTCAGTGAAGTTAAACGACAGTTCCACAATGTATTCATTCCAAATTTTAAAAACAAATTTAACACTTGAAAATGTATCCTGTATTAAATTTTTCAGTATACACAAATATTTCCTGCTGTAGGGAAGATATAGTATGAGATGTGGTGTGCGGTTGTGAAAGAATGTTTTCGTACGTGTAGACTATTTTTGAAAATTTAAATATCACTGAAGCTGATCATATAACTGCAAATGAGCCTTATTTTAATGTGTGCTGGTATCAAAGTAAAACACTTTACAATATTAAACAGCCTATGGGTTTATACTCAATATCAAACTATTCGCAAAATGGCTTACAACTTCTATTCAAATTGTAAAGAAACTGAAATATAAATATATCTTACTGCAGTCAAAAATATTCATAATATGTAAATATCCTATTCCTCCACTTATTTCAGTACATTTTAAAAACTGTAGCTGAATGCAATTTTTTTATATTTATAAACGAGAAATGAAAGCTCACACAATCGTAAAAATGTCTTTATCATTTTAAATATACTCCTATAGGACGTATATGGATTATAAAATCAGTTGTAAAAGCCTAAAAGCTTTTAGAGGAGCAAAAAACATGTAAATTTGGATTGATCAAATTTTTAATATAATACACAAATATACATGTTATTAAGCAAATACATTTGAAAAATCAAACTTCCTTCTGAAATAAACGTAATTGAAAGAAAAATGTTTAATTGCAAATGAGCGGAAATACATGTTTATGTAAGGGGTATCCCCAAAGTGAGGTAATCCTCAAACTTAAGACTCAAACTCAGTGGCACAACAACCCATGAGGGCCAGGAACTACTGTGCCAATCATAATACACGTGACCATTGGACGCTGAGGTGCCTGAAGAGATGTCCCGATTTGGTGGTCTGTCTGAAGAGAGACCTTCAGTGTTTAAGACCCGAAGCAAGCTTGGTACTCATTTAACGACCCAATGTAGCGGGGATGAAAGGCAGAGTCAACCTTGCCCAGCCCGTTAATAGAGCCCCAGATCTGTGGTGTGGAAGCACTATACACTACCACTCGATCCTATTCGGTGAAAAATTATATTTAATGTTAGAATCTTATATAAATCCCTAATAAATGAGGGATTCCGAACTTTTTTTTTCATGTAAACTGTTTAGACGGAAATGGTTAATTATAAACATTTCACAAGTTGCATAAATTAAAATTAACCGTTATAGTTTAAATAAATTTTTAAGGGTACAAATTGTATTTCGGCTGCACGAATTAATTTTAAAAGTAATACGGTTACGAAAAAGTAGTACAGATCTATCTAAAGTAGGGTTGGTTACCTTACATATTGTCAAACACAACAATGTATTGGAAGCCAATTCCACAATTCGTTGTTATAAAAATGTATGGAAAATTACAAGATTTATTTTTGCATTTGTAATTTATATATATATATATAATTTTTCCTGGGAACTTTAAAAGCTAGAGCGGCATCCATCAAAACCGCGGTTCTCTCTCTGTTTTCCCAGATCGCCCCTGACTAAGCCGGCTCTGCCATAGAAAGTGAAAATGCCGGATTTTTTTTGTCAAGATCATTTTATAGCAGACTGCATTTTTCATGTATTTTAGATGGTCGTTTTATATTTTCTACATCAATATTTTTATGTCTGAATTTAAAATTATATAAAATTCTTGACATTCGCATCAATGACCATGATAATTTTTATTAGTATATGAATGTGCCATCAAACGATTACATGACTAATATTGACATATTATTTACCATTTGATTAATATTAAGTATAACATAACGCACACAAATTTTCTGAACTTTAAAATAAATATTTCGAAAACTACTTCAGATATACTCAAAATTTTTCATTCCTACGCTTTAGCTTCTCAGTTTTGCTTCTATGTAAGAATTTATTGTAATTGTATATTCATCAATTTTTTAGTATATTTTTTGCTCTTAGCATGCACTTTTCAAATGAATTGTATGAAATCTTCGAAATATATTAAAAGATACCAAAGAAGCTATATAATAAAAAATTTGAAATTTTTATTATACTCAAACAATTGCTAAAACTTATGGTAAATAATTTTTAACTGCGCGATGCATTTTTTTTTTTCGAAATTTCAAATGGAATTTCCAACATAAAATTTCTAGCTTTATACGGTCGAGATTTCAAAAAAATATCCAAATTTTAATTACTCATTCAGTTAGTCTTTAAAAAAGATAAATGTTGAGGTATTTTGTATAAATAGATATTTTTAAACAATAATTCAAATGTTTTTCAATAGCTGGAATTTAAAATTGATTTTTATATTTATTTATATTCATAAATGTCTACTGTAAATGTTTCCGTATATTTTTGATTAACATTTATTCAAACATTCAAGTTAATAAAAAAATGTGGGAAAATCTTCATTCATGTTGTCTTTGATGTAAACTGAAGATCAAGCACTTAAAATTCAAATATAATTCGGTGTATTTTAACAATATGTAACTAGGCACTGTACTTAAACTTCCCTGAACACTTGGGCTTTGAAATCTGAAAAAAAAACTAATAAATCTTAATTAGTTTTTTTTTCGTTATTATTTTTATCAAAGTGTAAAAAAATGTTTCAAATGATTTGATAAAATTTAAATTTATTCATTTTTAGTGTTTGGAAAATTGAAAAGATTTCAAATTTTAAAGAGTTTGGTGTTTTATTAATTTTTTCGGTATCTTATAATAAAATAATCATGTTTCAAAAACTGAAAGCTTTGATTAAAATAAGAAAAATGAAGCGAAAGAATATACTTAAAAAAAGATAATTTGTCTAACTATATAAAATAGCAGATTGCACTGACACGCCCTAACTTGTTACAGTTTCAAATTAATATGAAACCAAAAGGGAATTGTAACATATTTTACTTATGCGTCGGGACTTTTGAAAACCTTTAAAATACAAGCTAGCAAACAAACACTTCTTGGGTTCTAAAGAAATTTACCCCCCGATTTTTTACGATTGCTCCAGGGTCAAAACACGGGGTTTCCTGCGAGCCATAAAACTTCCCCTCAGTGTCCTGCTGTGTTGCTTCCATGGTCCCCAAATATCTTTCAAGATCTTAAACCTTTAAAAGAGGGAAAGGATTTCAGAAAAGTACGGCTAATACGCTTTTGAAAACGTAACTTGAAGGCAGAAAAATCAGTGCAGTCCATTTTCGAAGCATCTTTACACTGACGGAATTTTCCGTGCTATCCGGTTAGAGGGTTAAAGTATTTTCATTGCCGTCATAACATAATCGACTGGGTTCCAGGTCGAATATTATCATCGTTATTTGATTGTTATTCAATAATGAGGTCCATCTCATTGCGATATCCCTCATGTTTCCTCTGAATGAGACATCAATAAACTATCAATTTATTTGCATGTTCTTAAAAATAAATCCTTTAAATACACAAATGGAAAAAAGTAAAAATTATATTTTTTCCAACTGTAATATACTGCTTTCGTTAGCATAAAATATCAAATCCTTTGAATTTTTAGAAAAAAATCATTGATTAGTAAAACGCAAGCAATTTTAGTTGACATACGACAAATTTAGGACTACACATATCTTTAAGTCAGCAAGGAGCAAATCATTCATGTATCTTGGTAAAGTTATTTATATAAGGAAAAAACTATTCTTATTCGTATTTAATTATTCCTTTATGACTAATTACAACCCATTTAATTCTTACTTTTCATCTTTCTAATAAAAGGTTATTTTATTAGTTTTATGGATAGAAGTTAAACTTGTTAGTTTCTTATTTTTAAGTTACAAAACATTATAATTCTTTTGATGTATCAGTTAGTATAACATTGCTGAAATTCTAAGATAAATGCTCTGATCTCTGTGTGATAAAAATAAATAAACTTCAAAAATATTTAAATAAATATAATGCACGCGTCATTCTAATTTTAAACACAATCTTCCTTTTTAGGACGTATGGTAATACAATAGTTTCCAAATGTGCAGCTCAGAGAAAAAATTAGCCCCAGTGCAAAAATAAATCAAAAAATTCACAATAATCGAATATTCTTTATTAACATAGCAATAAAAACCATTACATTTGAAAATCAATGTTGGATCAATCCCCTCTCTCAATAATTAACACTCTAAACGTGTAAAAGGCCTCCACAGGTATTCGCCTTTTTTTTAAGTGATTGATTAGATTGAACTTATTATTCATTATTGAGCAATTTATTGAGCTTTACTACAGCTGAATTTTTTAGGTGCTTCCTCTGTGGCGATCACAATCCTATTGTTTTTTAGATGATTTTGAATAAATATGCTCTAACCCCCCACCCTCTGCATTTTTTCCTTTCCAAAATGAAATAAATTCCAAGAAATTTTTACTACCTCTAGTATAGATTTTATAGTATAGACCTAATTTATAGATTGATCTAAATCTTCTTCATTTTCTAATTCACAATCAGAAGCTGAATCGTCAAAAATTTCGGCTTCTAAACCAATAAAAAGTTTCTGGATCTCTTCAGTGGTCAGACCTCTTTTCCATTTTGGCATTTTCTCTTCTGCTTTTTTTAAAAAAAAATCAAGTTAATTTAAAATGAGAAAAAATATAGAGATGAATACGTAAAGACAAGAAAAAACCACTTACAATAACAACTGTGTAAAGATTAAAACTCCTAGTGAGGAAAGGGCATAAGAGGAAAAAAGAGGGAATTCTAGGTAAGTGGGAAAGAGGGAACACACCTACCCCTCTCAATACAAAAGAGACCGGTCAAGTGATTGACATCCCTAATCAGAGAGCATCATCTCGGCTCTGCACCATGAACACAGAATTCCGTAAGACCAAGGCAATTTCCCTAACGATTGGCTCGACCAATCAGCTGAGTGCTACATACTAGCATGAAAAGACCACTATCGTTCCACATCTACATTACC
Source organism: Trichonephila clavipes (assembly GCA_019973935.1). Classification (NCBI taxonomy): domain Eukaryota; kingdom Metazoa; phylum Arthropoda; class Arachnida; order Araneae; family Nephilidae; genus Trichonephila; species Trichonephila clavipes. The sequence goes on along the minus strand of BMAU01019381.1, from coordinate 100,288 downwards.
GGATATGGGATGGAGGCTCGCTTTGCGAGCCATATGCCCAGAAAACTCACCGAAGGCACCGAAGATTGACATCCCTGAATTCTAACAGGAACCGCAGTGATCTGAAAGCTGTTAAAGGGGAGGGGGGAAAGAAGAACTTTGTCCATACTCCGACCAGCGCCGTCCTTTAAGGGGCTATTCTTTTTTATGGCTCTATCGACCAGCCGTCCTTTAAAGGTTAACAAGTAACGAAATGAGAATTTAAAAAAATCTTCCTTTATTTTAAAGCTCAATTCATTGCTTTTCCCTGAAGGAACCGACAGCGTGGCTGTTAAATCCGCTGCTTTATAAAAGGGTAGTTTCCAGGTTCGAAACTGAAGAGGAAGATACATTCAATTTCGCATTACGCTACTTCTTAAAGTTGAAAATTTTTTTAGTGGAATGAAAAAGTTTAAAATTGAAATAAAATATCAAAATGTTTTTGTCAGATCGGTTTTTTTAATGTTTTTTTCAGTACATGTATATATATATATATATATATATATATATATATATATATATATATATATATATATATATATAGGTTCTTTCCCCCATACTGTTTTTTTCTAACTTATATATACTTGTATGTTTAAACAAACGTTCAGAAAAAGCATTTGTTTCAATAGCTGTCTATAAAATATTCTTTTATTTAATTTGGTGTTAATAATTATATATATATGTTTTTTAAAAGGATTATATCTTATAATTCATTACTAAATGAATTCTTTGTTAAAAGTACATCGTCTATTATTTTTAATCAAAATACTATTTAGAGACATTTTTAAGCTAATTATATGTTACGATTGATTGATTGATTCATTAAAATCTGAAATCTTATTTTAATATTTTAGATTCTTAGAAACTAAATATTATTAAAACATGATGAACGTTTTTTGTTTTACTCTTAGCATCCGAATCATTACTATTTATTGCTTCAAATTAATAATTTTTGAATTCTAACGCAGTATTTTTTTTATAAGCCATACATCGAAATTTGAAGCTATATTTTATATGTGAGAAGAAGGGGAAAGAACAATAATTTTACACTAAAAATACCGTGTTCGGGCTATGAAAAGGGGAAAGAAACCTATCTTATATCAAAAATAAGTAAAATGGAACACATTTCGAAAAAGGGAATTTTTTTGACATAATTTTAGAAATCACTCACATTGTGCGAATACAAACACACACACAGAAATGCTGGTGTCATGAGGAAAAGTGAATGCCAGAGCAAAAGCCGGGCTAAGCGTTGAATGGGGGGTGGGTAGTCATTTTGAAAATGAGTATTAGTAGTGCTGATTTTGTGAAAGAAAGGGAAAATTTTTATAAAAGTAGAGATAGTCCGTTCAACGCCAGGCCATGTTGCTAGTCTAAAATAAAATTAAAGTAATAATTAACACATCTAATTTGCAAGATTTAGCCGATTAATAAATACATAAAATCAACTTGTCTGATTCATTACATATTTTCAAATAGTTAATACTATTTTAAAATCAATGTACTAAAAAAATTAGGAATATAAAATGTTTCTATTATTTTTATATAGTGCTACACATTTTAATATTAAAATATGCTTTGATGTTAAAAACGTCTGAAATAATTGATGCCGTTGGTTGAGTTCGAATAATAGCACAGAGATGGAGATGGTACTTATGTTTATATTACAAGAACATAAATATTTACAGTTAAAGTTTACACTAAAATGTGATAATGCGGTTAAATGAAAATTACACCTTTGAAAGTGCTTCGGATAGATGCGGACAAGACCTTGCGTCTGTCCGTTGCGTTTCAGTTTTCAGAAAAAAAGTCCCCGTACCGGTTCCAAAAAGTTTCAGTTGGGGAAGGAGAGCGGGAAAGTCTGCCGCACTCAGTTACAGTTAAGTGAGGAGTGGCGCACTCAGTTACAGTTAAGTGAGGAGTGTAGGAAACATACTCCCACCCTATATACGAACTAGTTCGGATATATAGGAAGTTTGTGAAGTTTATGAACAGGTCGTTTTAACACAGAGTCTTGGGTTTTCACAGTTGCAACACGAATCAGTCCGTCGTTGCCTGGATGCACTTGAAGAACTCGAGCCATTGGCCATGTACCAGGAGGACCCTCCTCTTTGATCAATACGATGTCATCTTCCTTCAAGTTTGGTTGTGCGTCCTGCCATTTCTTGCGAGGTTGTAAGGAGGAGATAAATTCGGAGTTCCACTTCTTCCAAAAGCCCCGTTTGATGTTTTGTAGCAACTCCCAACGATCTCTGTGGTTGGAGGTTGAAGGAAGCTCCTCTGGAACTGAAAGAAGAACATCACCTGTAAGAAAATGTGAAGGTGTGAGTGTAGATATGCATTCTATGTCAGAGTCATTAACGTAGGAGAGAGGCCTGGAATTTAGTAATCCTTCGATTTGTGTGAGCAAGGTTGTTAACTCTTCAAAAGTTAATATGGTTTCTCCCAATACTCTCTTCAGATGAAATTTGACGGATCGAATTCCTGATTCCCAAATACCTCCAAAATGTGGTGATGAGGGTGGAATAAAGTGCCAATCTACTGAAGATTTGGATAAGTAGTAAGAGATGGCTTCATTAGTTGGTAAAGAAAGCCATAACTTCCGTATTTCGTCAAGTTTGCGACGAGCTCCAACAAAATTGGTTCCATTGTCACTATAAATATGGCGGGGAGCACCACGACGAGTACTAAAACGACGAAGTGCAGCTATGAAGGAATCAGTTGTTAAGTCACCGACTGCTTCAATATAAACAGCTTTAGTTGCTAAGCATACAAATAAAGCAATGTAACCCTTTGTAGATTTAGTCCCTCGACCTTTGTTGCATTTAATCAGTACAGGACCAGCATAATCAATACCGCAACTGAAGAAAGGTCTTTCCAGCGTGACACGGTGTTTTGGTAAATTGCCCATCAGCTGTGGTGTTGTGGTGGAGGTTTTGAATTTGTTACATTTTAAGCATTTTCTAATACATTTGTTAATTAATTTTCTACTTCCTACGATCCAATGGGACTGTCGAAGAACGTGAGCTAACAAAGTCGGCCCAGCATGTAAATGAGCGATGTGTTGTTCCTTGATAAGGAGTTCACTAATACTGTGCTGAGAAGGAAGTATGATAGGATGCTTGGAATTGAATCGAAGCTGGGAATTTTGCAATCTCCCTCCCACCCGTACTAAACCATGTTCATCTATGAATGGGTGGAGGGAACGTAATGGACTTTTGGGTGGCAGAGAAATCTGTTTTTTAATGCTTCGTATTTCTTCATGAAAGTAAAAACCTTGAACCCAACGAATGATGGTTTCTTCAGCGGTTTTGGTTTCCGAAAAGGTAAGTGAAGTAGTATTAATATGGGATGAACTGATCGATGATCCTTGAGATGCTATCTTTTTACAGTTTTTAATAAATCTTTGGCAATAAGCAAAAATGCGAATTATTTTGGTGAGTTAAGAGTAATGTTCGAATAAACCATGAATTACATCATTTGATGTGTGAGTAAACAGATTGAAGATGGAGACTGATTTTTGTTCCGCTTTTACCTCATCCGAAGGCTCATCGCAACTGTATTCAGCCTTGGGCCAACTAGAAGTTTCTAGCCTTAGCCAGGGTGGTCCTTGCCACCATAACTTGCAATCAGGTAAGCATTTAGGATCAATACCTCGGGATGCAATATCTGCGGGATTTTCCTTAGAAGGCACATGTCTCCAATGCTTTGTAGGTAGAACTTCCATAATTTCAGATGTTCTATTTGCTACGAAAGTTTTCCATTTGCGAGGGTGACCAGACAGCCAGGAGAGAACTATTTTAGAATCCTTCCACGCGAATACATCAAAGGTATAATTTTTTAATGTCCGTAAGACCGATTTAAATAGCTTGGATAGTAAATGTGCACCGCACAACTCCAATCGAGGAATGGAAACTTGTTTGACAGGGGCTACTTTAGTCTTTGATACAAGTAGTTGAACCTTTATTTTGCCGTTGTGTTTCTGCCGACAGTAGATTGCAGCAGCATAAGCTAACGAAGAAGCATCTGCAAAACCATGCAATTCTACTGTGTTGTCTGCTGTAAGGATGACCCATCTGGGAAAAGTAAGGTAGTTGATGGCATTAAAGGCCTTTTGAAACTTAAGCCAATCCTCTGTTAATTGTTGTGGAATGGGAGAATCCCAATCTGTTTTTGTAAGCCAAAGTTTTTGATAAAAAATCTTCATGAATACTGTACAAGGTGAAAGAAGTCCTAAAGGATCGAAAATTTTGGAAGATTCAGATAAAATACGTCTCTTTGTGAGTGGTGGTGTGAGTTCAAGCGATGGTTGGAAACCAAAAGTGTCATTGGATGAATTCCAAAATAAGCCTAATACTTTGGAACTTTCATTAGAATCTTTGGAAAATTCAACTCGAGTATCATGAGAACTATGTTCTGAAAATTGAGCGAGAAATTCGATGGAATTAGAATTCCATTTTCTTAAATGAAATCCGCGAGTACTCAAAACATGGGCAATGTCCTTGCAAATGGAGATTGCGTTATTTGGCGTATCTGCTCCTGATAGTAAATCATCCATATAAATATCTTCCTGTAAAACTCGGGAGAGGTTGGGATTATCTTTATCATCGAGAGCGATTTGCTTAATACACCTAGTGGCCAAAAAGGAAGCTGAGGCTAAACCGTAGGTGACAGTTTTTAGCTTGTATGTGCGAATGTTTTCATTAGAGTTATTTCTCCACAGAATTTGTTGGTATTTCTGATCATCATCAGCTACTAAAATTTGACGGTACATTTTTTCAATGTCCGCTGTAAATACAATTCTAGGAATTCTAAAATTAAGCAATATTTCAAAAATATCCCTTTGTAATTTGGGACCTACTCCTAGCAGAGAATTTAATGACTTACCATTTGTAGTTTTGCAAGAGATGCGTCAAAAACTACTCTTAAACTTGTTGTAGTGCTGGATGGCTTGATAACGGCGTGATGCGGTAAAAAATTCTGATCTTTCGAAGTATGGGATCTGGAATTTACTAAGCTCATGTGACCTAGCGATTCGTATTCGTTCATGAATTATTTGTATTGTTTTTCAAAATCTGGGTTATTTTTAAATTTCCGCTCCATTGCTAATAAGCGAGAAATTGCTGCGGGTTTTGAGTCTCCCAATTCTGAATTTGATTTATAAAATGGGAGTTTTACAACAAAGCGTCCATCGGAATTACATGCATAAGTATTTTGAAAATGTGTTTCCACAAATTGCTCTTCAGAAGTTAATAATTTATCTTTTTACGTTAGAATTTCTTCTGATTCCCGAAATTGCTTTAATTGATTGTCAATATTTGTACCATTAATGTGAAGATTTAGCATTGAATTTGAGTTTAAAGACTCAGTTAATTTGCCTGAAATTAGGAAACCAAAAATGGAATTTTGAGCGATTAAATTACTTTGAGAGCAAGTAATTTGCCCAGGAAGCAAAATAGAAAAAAAAGTAGTCAGATCCGAGAATCATATCGATATTGTTTGAGATAAAAAATTTCGGATCCGCTAAGCAGGCATTTTTTAAATGAGAGAAATGTGTTTCGTTTATTTTTTCCGTTGGTAACGGAGCAGTTAGTTTTTCCAAAACATATGCTTTAACTGGTAGTTTGACCTTGGGGTCATGTAACGATACTAAATCTATTTCAACACACCCTCTAGTCATCGCGATTTTAGAATCTTGCAATCCTTTAATTTGAAATCTAGTGTTTTTTCTTTTCAGGCCTAGCAGTTTTAAACATTTTTCCGAAATGAATGTTGATTCACTTCCGCTGTCCTCCATAACTCGAACTTGACAGTTCTCCCCCAAAATATTTTTAATGTTAACGCTTAAAGTTGGTAATAAAGAAAAACATGTTTGTATAGAGTTCACGGAAGCTGCAACTTCTTTGTTTTGATTAGTATCATTTCCTGTCTGGTTTTGACCTTCAGCACGATGAGATTTATTTGCTGACATTGCGAAATTTTTAAAATTATTATCATGCAATAGCGAATGATGCTTTTTCTTACAATAGTGGCAAGTAAAAGTTTAATTACAATATGACTCAGTGTGCTTATCAGATAAACAGTTCATACATAATTTTTGTTTATTAACAAGTTGTTTACGCTCTTTAACAGACATTTCTTTAAATTTAGAACATTTGAAGACAAGATGATTCATTTTACAACAAGAACATTTTAAACTATTGTTAAATTTCGATTTATTAATATAAGGTTGTTTTTCATAAGTAACATTTACATTATATACATATGTTCTCACAGATAAATTTTCTAAAATATTCTGTAGCTTGGCTTTGGTTTCGTAATATTTTGTTTCGAATTCTTCCATTTCAGAGGATTCCATAGGTAAAGCAGCATCCGCTTTATCAAATTCAGTATAAGTTAATTCAAGTTTCTCTAACTTGTTGCGTATATCATTTTTGTCAGAAGTTTGAACATTTTTATCAATGAAATTTATAGCTCTTGTAAGTGCAGCCTTCGCTCTGCCGCGAAGCACTGGAGCCGTTTCGGCGTCCATTGTTGATAAAACGAAATATGGATGGAATGAATCAGTAAGAGAAACCAAAGTCAAACGTTGAATGAAAATATAAAATAGTACTTATCTCTTGTTTCTCTGAATCGTTGACGAATCTCGTCGGTGCCTCCAAATGATGCCGTTGGTTGAGTTCGAATAATAGCACAGAGATGGAACTTATGTTTATATTACAAGAAAATAAATATTTACAGTTAAAGTTTACACTAAAAAGTGATAATGCGGTTAAATGAAAATTACACCTTTGAAGGTGCTGCGGATAGATGCGGACAAGACCTTGCGTCTGTCCGTTGCGTTTCAGTTTTCAGAAAAAAAGTCCCCGTACCGGTTCCAAAAAGTTTCAGTTGGGGTAGGAGAGCGGGAAAGTCTGCCGCACTCAGTTACAGTTAAGTGAGGAGTGGCGCACTCAGTTACAGTTAAGTGAGGAGTGTAGGAAACAATAATAATGAAATAAGTAACGTTAAGAGTAGTCAGTAGACCCTATACCGACAATGTTTAATTGAGCCATTTTAGGAACCTGTTTCTCAAAAATTTTTAAATATAAAAACTTCAAATTTTGGCTGTATAATAATTTGGCTTTTTTATTTAAATAATGGTAAAATGTTTCAAATACATTGTTTACTTTTTTCAAAAAAATTCATCGTAAAAATACCACTTTGAAATTTGTGAAAATTGTCATATTTTCACGATAATTGCTTCTGAGCAAAATATATTGTGAAAATCTCCAAGAAAGTAGCTCCATTACATATAGTTACATATTATTTATGTGCAGTAAAAATTGCAAGTAGTTTCAATCAGTATTTTCTATGAAAAATGTACACGCACTTTGAAAACAATCATTTTGAGATAATTGCATTTAAAGTGTAAAAAGGCACTTAATCACAAAAATAATGAATTACAACGTGTATTTGCCCTGATTTATTAAACATTAGTATCGTCTTAAATTTTAAGCATAAAATAGGAAACAAAAAAGCCTTAAAATGTTCAGAAAATAAATATATAATAATTTTCAGTTTTTTTGTACGAGATTTTTTTAGCTTTTTGTATCAGTTTTCACAAATTATGTAACAATCTGTGAATACTTTTTTCTTCGATGCATTATAAATATCAAATGTGACCTTATAACATCATAAATATAATGTAAATATGTATCAATATGTAAAAGTCATGATTTGGGAATATGTGATTTTACGACGTTAGAAAAATTTAATTATGGATTTGTATGTTTCCATGTAAACACAATTTCTAAAAATTTCAAAATTAAAATTTTCTTTAAACTGTACAAATGATTTCTAAAAAAGTCAAAACTAAAACTGTTTTTATGTTTTTAAATAAGAAATTGATCTATTTTTATGCATGTAACAAGCTTCTCGCAACGACAAAAATCATTGCACATCTGAGTTGTTCTTAGTTACCTATTATTGAAAAACCTTTGAATATTAAAGCTTAATAACTTGTCTGAAAGATAAATAAACGGTAATATTTGCAATTAAGTGAAATATTTAAAATATATTGTTTAGTTTTCTTCTCAAAAACATATATAACATAAAAATATCACTATGAATTTTTTCAAAAAATAGACAATTTTTGTACCGATATATGGACTCCGGTCAAATAGTTTGGGAAATCCCCAAAAACCTCACATTAATATATATAGTTACATATCAGTAACATGAGGGGAAAAATTTATTACATTCATACATTATATTCTGAGAAAAACATGAATACAGTTTTAAAAATATCATTTTTGAGAAAATTGAATTTTCACTATAAAGTGCCATTTAATCACAAAAATAAAAAAACTATCACATGTATTTGTCCCATTTTATTAAACAATAGCATTTTTGCAATTGATTTTGCATAAAATAGTAAACAAAAAAAAGTATTTAATTGCCCAGAATAGCATTTTTTAGTTTTTTTTAACTAGATAATTTTTAGTATTGCATCAATTTTCTCAATTCTTCATCAATTTTTGAAGAATTAATAAATTTCAAACTTTACAGATAAAATAATAGCATAAGCAACATAATATAATGTGAAAATATATCAATATGGTTTTTGTATGAATTTGAGATGGTATTTAAAAATACCTGATTATACGACATTTTGAAAGTTTTCGCTGGGATTTTGTAAAGTTATCATTAAGTTTTGTTGATGCAGACAGTTTCTAAGTTTTAAACTTCAAAAAGTACTCTAAACTAGACAAATGATTTCTAAAACAGCCAAAATAAAACTCTTTTTATGTTTTTAAATATGAAACTTATGTATTTTTATGTTTGTAACGAGCTTCTCGCAAAGACAACAAACATCACATTTGATGTGTTAGCTCATAACTTTTTCTCAGAAACTATTAAACATAAATACTTAAAATTTTATTTTATATCATTTAGAAATTTTTATTTATACTGAAGTGAATTTTTTTTAAATATATTAATTATTTTTTTCAAAGACAAAACTAATTCTCTATTGCATTCTAGTATTGATTAAAAAGACGTTCCACATGCAAATGAAAGGAGATGTTGAAACTGCATCGTACGTAAATGTGTGATGATACATTAAGATGACGTAATTTACTTTTAAAAGATTATTCATAATATACTTGGCCAGTGGTTCAAGGACTTTTTAAAGCTTATTGAATTTATATTTTTACTTAAATTTCAACTTTTCCAAGCTTGACTCTTGACGCAACAAACTGTCAGAGGTAAAGAATCCTGTACATAACTAAACAAGAACAGGAACTGAAGAAGGACCTAACTTATGTTTCAATCAAACCTTTTGTGTTAACTCTGAAGATGGATATGAAGTCACATTACTTTGGCTAAGGCTTTGGCATTTGTAGCGAATTATAAACGAAGCAATGTCCATAATTATTTCGAAACGAAAGGAGTGTGTATCCGGGTGAATCATTTAGCCAGTCCACAATAAGTAGTTCCATGAGATAATTTAGGTATAGTAATGTTTAATTAGATACGAATTGCTGCGATGTGGCTTACATTCTACGATACAAGTTACACACACTAACGATCTTTACAATTTTAATATAGATGTGCGCACACCACAGCGCCCTCGCGTGGTCACTATTTTGGCACACACCCCACCGGTGAACAGAATGTTCACCCAGTAAATATCGAACCACAATTAATACAAACAATTATTCAAATACAATTCTTACAAAGAAAATACTGATACAATACTACTAATCAAATCTAAATTATACATATTAGAAAGAAAAAAGTAAATATACATTAAAGTACACAATATAATGAAACTTAAAGATGACAAAGCTTCAATTTACAAACGAACAAATACTGGGATACATACCTCAAGATTTCACAAAAAATAAATTTAACAGAGATTAATTAATAATGTGTAATCTCCTACCATTAATCTGAAAAATATAAGCAAATTAGTACAAGTATATTATACAATTTCTAAAGGGTACAGCAATTGAATGGGCTTTTCGAAGAGACCTTTAAAAGTTTTTACAAGACAAGATCTAACGTTATCGTCTCTTCCAATAAATATTTCTTTGATTATTCCAAGTTCCCACAACAATTTTGATTTTACATTTCCTTCAACAAGAACTACGTCGTTTAATTTTAAATTCTTATGAACAGATGGTGTTTTAAAATGATTAGCTGTTTTTAACTGGAGCAAATACTGTTCTTTCCAGCGTCTCCAAAGTTGTTTTAAAAGAAGAGTTCGGTAAGTCTTTCTTTTCTTGTACGACTCCTTTGCCGTAGTGGCGTCGATCAGTTCGATGAAATGTATATGATATTTAGAGTCACCATAACCTAACTCGAGGAAGTGGGCCGGTGTTAGTGGTTCCTTCTCTTCTGGATCATTCTCCACGTATGTCAGTGGTAGATGATTAACGATGACTTCAACTTCTGAAAGTATCGATGAAAGTTCTTCAAATGTTAGAAGTGCCCTGCCAAGTATTTTACGTAAAGGATCCTTTATAGTTTTAACAAGACGTTCGTAAAATCCACCCCACCAAGGCGCACGTTCAACTATGAACTTTCAGTGAATACCCTTATCTGCAACAAAATTTTGAAATTCACTGTCTTTCAAGATGTTGGCAAAATATGCTAGCTCCCTTTCAGCTGCTTTAAATGTACGTGCATTATCGGAGTATATTACCTTGCAATTACCTCTACGAGCGAGGAATCCCCGTAAAGCAAGTAAAAAACACTTTCTGGACATGTCCGACACAAGTTCTAAGTGTACGGCACGAGTGACTGCACATGTAAACAAAGAAACATAAGACTTGCGAGTCCCTTGGTTGTCTTTAACAAGTATTGCACCAGTAAAATCAATTCCTACAATTTGGAAAGGAGGAGATTGGGTGATTATATCTCGGGACACAACTGACCACTTAACTGGTCAGCTGGTTTGGCACTGTATTTTTTACAAACGAGACAGATTCGAATCATTGTTTTCACTAACTGACGACCCTTAGGTATCCAATATTTTTTCCGAAGTTGAGTCAAAGTTGCAGATACGCCACAATGACCAAATCGTTCATGTTCCCTAATAACAAGTAATTCTGTAAATTTACAACGTAGAGGAAGAATAACAGGATGCTTTTCACCAAAGCATAAGTCTGCTTCAAGCAACCGTCCAGTAAGTCATAACAAATTATTTTTATCCAAATACGGCACTAAACTCTTTATTTCAGAGCTAGGTCGAAGTTGTTCATTTTGTTTTAAGGCTAATATCTCAGCTGAATAAAATTCGGATTGAACACATTTAAGCCAAAAATATTCAGCATTTTGTATTTTATCTGCAGTAATGTAGAAGTCCATCGATTTGTAAATGTTTCTAGCATTGTTCACGAATCGGAAAACCCAAGCAGTCGTTTTCAAAAAATTCTTAAGGCTGCTGAATCGATTTATGTCAACAAGAGCTTCCCTCTGTTGAGTAACTGCCACATGCACACTAGAACGATGTTCTAATTCTTCCGAGCAGAGCTCCGAATCTAAAATATCTCGGTGATGATTTGGCCAATGATCGGGTGTTAGTTTAAGCCAAGGTGGGCCATGCCACCACAGCTCATTCTGTGCTAACTTGACGGCAGATGTACCACGCGAAAGGAGATCAGCAGGGTTGTCCTTTCCAGGACAGTGTCCCCACTGCATCGGATCAGAGAGCAATTGTATCTCTTGAACACGATTTTTAATGCATGGTTTGAACGCTGAAGAATCGCCGCGTATCCAGTAGTACGAAATGAGAGAATCGGTCCAATAATATATATTAGCATCAAATTTGAGACAAGATGACACCTGTTTGGCCAACCTAGCTGACAATAAGGCTGCTGTTAGTTTAAGACGAGGGAGCGTCAATGATTTCAAAGGTGCCACACGACTTTTTGAGAAAATGAAACTAATTTCGATTTCGTTATTACAAGTAACAAATCGCAAGTATAATATTGTTCCATAAGCTGATTTACTCGCGTCTGAAAAACAATGTATTTCACACTTTGATATTTCTTGATCTATGTTACCTAAATAGAACCATGGTATCTTTATCTCAGTCAAGCCCTCAGCTTCGCTACTCCACTGTTGCCACTTGTGTCGTAGCTTTGGGGGAAGTTCAGAGTCCCATTCTACTCCTAGAGTCCAAAGTTCCTGAAGTAGACATTTCAATTTGATAACGAATGGGCCAAGAATTCCAATGAGGTCGAAGATGCGACCAACCACACTCAGAATAAATCTTTTCGATTCTCCTCTACGTGACATAAACTTCAATATATCCTTTGGATCGAAATAAATTAAATCATTTTCTGGATTCCAAGCAAGTCCTAAAACCTTAGTTGGAGGTCTAAGATCAATAGCACTAGTTTCAGAGGATTCCGTTTTGACACCTTCTTGCTGCTTAACAAATTAAGTTGTTTCGAATTATTTCGCCATTTGCGCAATAACATGCCTGCGTCACTGAATATTTGTAAGCACTCCAAGGTAGTACGTAGAGCGTCCGGAACATCATTCTGACCACAAATGAGGTCATCAACATAAATGGAACTATTTAGCCACTCAAATGTATGAGGATATTGCTCTCTGTACTTCTTAAAATGATGTTTTAAAGTTGCTGCGAGAAGGTATGGGCTAGGTCAAAGTCCAAAAAGAACTCTCGTGAAATTCAAAACGTATGGCTCGTTATTCAAATTATGAGTCCAGAAGAAACGTGTAAAATCTCGATCACGGAAATCTAATTAAATTTGAAGAAAAGCCGATTTTACATCAGCTGTAAATGCTATAGGATTTTTCGAAAACATAAAAGCAGTTCTAAAATGTTGGGATGCAAATTTGGTCCCGTATATAAACTTTGGTTTAACGATGACTGTCCATTTTCATGTGCTGAACCATCAAATACTATTCGAATACGACTTGTGGTTTTGTCGCTACGTATCACTGCATGATGGGGTAGGTAAAATCCCTGACTATCCAATAAAGAATTACAAGAAGTACGCTCAACAATACCTTCCCTAACATAGTCATCAATTACATCCTTATACTCGCAGAACAACTCGTGATCACATTTAAACCTACGAACCAACCCCTCAAAACGCTTACGTGCGACAGTTTTATTATTTTGTAAAGCCTCTCTCATACCTGATTTCCATGGCAAAATTACACGATATCGACCATCTACGAAATGTACTGATTTATATATCAAACTCACTAAGTATCTCTTCATCCCCATTACCTAAAGTCACCGAAACCTTGTCAAGTATTCCTAAACTTTCTATCTCCCAAAATCTCCTTAGCTCAATCGAAATCGATTCATCTTCACTGTGAACCAAATGTACCCCAAAGTACAATCACTCCGCTCATCACACTTTCCCTGAAGAGACCATCCTAGCCTAGTCTCGACTGCAACCAATGATGAATCTAATCTTTTTATCCGATGTGTTAAAGACCAACAAAAATCGGAACCTATTAACAATGAAATTTCACAATTCTCAGAAGATTCATTACAACTGAATGTTAGCCTAAACTCTTTCGACTCCATTTCTGCCCACGCATCTGGATTAGGTAGGGTAAGTGTTGCCTTTGAAATTTCCTCAATTTTTAATGCCTCAATCACAGTCTCTTCTCCGCTTAATACATTCCTTAGCCTAACCTCGACCTTACTACAAGTTTGTTTTTTAGGAGTTTTACAACCGAACGAAAAAATATTTAGCCTTTCCGAACCCAATATTTTCAACCCCAACCTCCGAGACCCTTTTTTTAATGAACAACTTCTCACTTCCATTATCAAAAAAGCAAAATATCTTATCCTATGAAGAACGACCTTTAATTTCGGCCTTCACACATTGCAATAAAACTCCACTTCTGTTATGAAAAACAGAATTTGAAGACGTAGTTTTAACGTCAACATTCTTTTCCTCCAAATCCAAATGCGAATGTTGCTTAGATTTTTCTAACTTAAAACAAATAGCACGCGCATGTAGACCTTTACAATACGAACAAACCTCTTTCTTGCACTTTTTAACATAACAATCAGTGTTGCAACAAATGAAACATCTCCCTTCTTGAATTAATTTAGCTCTTTTTTTCTGAACGCATAAATTCTCACACAAATCAGACATATGAGTATTCTGGGGGAACAAAATAAACAATTCGAAAATGCAGCCGTCAGCAATTCGTTTGCAGAGGAAAACGATTTATGAGATGGTTGGAATCGAGAATGACCTTGAACCCTTCGATTTGACTGTGGATAGCTATGAAACGTTCTTTCGAAATACTTAGTATTGGAATAGGAATTATTATTTTTCAATTCTAGGTCATGCGGTTTTACTAAAAGTTATGTGCGTTCGTGACTTTCTACTTCGCTTCGCAAATATGCACTGATTTGTGATTGTGTTTCATTATGTTTTTTATTATATTATAATGCTAAATCAGGGGGAATAGCTTTCATATTTATCGGAAACAAGAGACAACTATAGGAATCGGGAGATATTTCAAGAGATTCAAGTCCCCTTATATTAATTTCTAACTGATCATATAAATTTCTTAACGCAATAACATCAAACGATTTACGGACAGGGGTCAGATTTAACAAGCGATTCATATGAAAGTCCACAATGAGTTCTTTACGTCCGAACCGATTTTCTAAAATTTTCATTGCTTTTGCATAATTTTCCGATGTTAGAGTTAAGCCTCGTATAGCCAATTCTGCATCAGATGTGACAACCGATTTCAAATAGGAAAATTTGTCCACATCATTTAAACTCGAATTTTCATGTACTGCGGATTTAAATCTAGCCCAAAAACTGGGAAAACTACTGATATTCTTGCCCGAAAAAGATTCTAATGTGAGTTTAGGTAAACGCGGTTGATTTGTTAAAATAGAACTAACTGTACTATTTAAAGGAAGTGTTATGTTTTGTGGTTGATTTTCCACCGAATTTTGAATAGCAGTGTTCGAAACTGATTCTACATAACGTTCAGCACGGATTTTCCAAATTATAAATTTATCTCGATATTCTTCGCGAGTTACGATTTCTTCTTCTAGACTCTCAACATCTATTAAATTCTCAATTTCCTTATCAAGTGTACTCAGCTCTTCAAATTTAGAAATTAATTGCATATATATCTCATGTACTGTTGTTTTATCAGCTGTATTGCTTATTTCGGATTATAATTTATTAATTTGTTTCGTCACGAGGGATCTCGAAACAGATCGAGTCTTTTTCGTTCTTTCTAATATAGCCTTATTTGCTGCATCCATTTTAAACCAAAACACTATAATTGCAAACAAATATACAAATGACAACACCAATTCTAAATGCAACTTAGTACAACTTGGAAACAAAATTCAGCTTAACAATATGCATACAAATAAACAAAACTATACCAGAGCAACCTTCCAAATACCGACAGTTTCGAATAAACCAAAATCAGAAATGATGAGAAATAAGCTTAACTAGACAAATACCGAATTCAAAGTTAGACAAAACGAAAGTACTCACTCCCCATCACGCAGCGAATGACCTTCCCGGCCGATGCACCATGTAGCGAATTATAAACGAAGCAATGTCCATAATTATTTCGAAACGGAAGGAGTGTGTATCCGGGCGAATTAGTTAGTCAGTCCACAATAAGTAGTTCCATGAAATAATTTAGGTATAGTAATGTTTAATTAGATACGAATTGCCGCGATGCGGCTTACATTCTACGATACAAGTTACACACACACACACTAACGATCTTCACAATTTTAATACAGATGTGCGCACACCACACACAGCGCCTCGCGTGGTCAAAATTTCGGCACAGCATTCTTTCGCTAAGAAGAAAAAATTCCTTATATACTGCTTCTTGAAAACTTCGTTGGCTGAAAAAAGCTGTTAAGAATGAAAAGAAAATCGATGACTGAATTAGCGATACTTTTGAAAACTGATTGTCCCCCGAGATGTAGTTGAAAGAACAACAGATAAAAAAATGGTGAGTTTCATTATTTGCCCCCGATGTAGTTGAAAGAACAACAGATAAAAAAATGGAGAGTTTCATTATTCATAGGTTAGTCTTAGACGCAAAATTAACTTTTGCCCACCACATAGAACAGACTCGCAAAAAAGCGCAGGCTGTTCATGCCGTTCTAAAACGGCTTATCTCCCCTAGGTGTAAACTTGCGATCCGGCATAAGGTATTGCTCTATATATCAATAATCCGACCGGTCATGTCATACGGATCACAAATCTGGGGATCCGCTGGCATGTGCCATTTAACAAAGCTACACACGCTGACAAACTCATTTTTGAGGCAGATTGTTAATGCTCCCTGGTTCATACGCAATGAAGTCATTTATCGTGATTTAAAAATTAAACCATTTTTACCTCATATAAAGGACCTTTCTAAAAGGTTCTTTGATAAACTTTCTTCTGTTTCCAATGAATTAATTAGTAACCAGCCTTTATACGATTCCGCAGTGCCATCGTCTCAAAAGCGCCCCAGAGCGCTTCTTAATCACGAATTTATAAATTTTCCCCAAGCCAAAAGTCTTATGGTATAAATTTAGCTTATTGATCATTGGGAACTTATTTTAAATAACTTAATATTTAACTTAAACTTTCTACTTAAAGATAAAACTCTCAGTTTAACTAGTAATTCCTAGCTCCGCGCCGAGAGTCGCGTTAATAAATAATACTGGATTGCTAAAAAATAAGACGGGGTCGCAATTGCGACCGAGAATGGGAAGAGTGTCTCGCTTCGATCAATGGCCGGGGGTTTCCCAGTCAGTGGGCGGAGCGAGCTTTCGAGGGAGGCGGGTTTGAAAAAACAATAAATCATTGCAATGGAGAGGTATTTGAAATGAGAGGAACGAGATCTTAGAATTTTTATTCAAGAACTCCTTGTCTCGGGTCGTTTATTTTCGGATCGATCCAATCCATTTCCACGCACACTTTTCTGCGAGCGAACGGCCTCGGCCAATCAGATCGCAGAAAAGTAGAGCGGCTGCCCCACCGGCCGACAGACTTCATCTGTCGCCGTTCCAGCAGAATTGATCTGCCCATTTATTTAAATCTTTTAAATTTAATTTATGTAACCCCATTAATTCGGCTCTTAATTTTAAAATTCTGATGAGGAGGTACGTCCCTCATTTAGGGACAGGTACTCCGTAAATTACATGCCACTTGCATAGGTTAGTCATTAAAAAAATAGTATCACGTTTTTAAGTCAGTACTCTCTCTCTCTCTCTCTTACTATAATCTCACATTCAGGAGGTTTTCCATCGTTAAATGACTGTATTTAAAGGACGTAGTAATATTAAATAGTAGTAGACCTATTTTGAGATAATTCTTAATCAGTTTTATTGAGGACACATCTTTGTTCTTTGGATGTAGAAATTGCTTTCTCAGAGATTTCGATTACGTATAAAATACCTCGTTTTTTTACGTGTGCTATAGTTTGCAAATAACGACATTAAATTGAGGAATACACACATTGACGAGTACATTTTGGTTTACCGTATAGCCGTTATCATTCCTCAAATGTCTTGGTTAAATAACGGGTAATAATTAAATAAAATATAAATACAATTTAAAAAACATTAAAATTTCAAAATGTTTTACTACATTTTTGGGAAACAAATCATTCTGTCACTTTTTCCTAATTAATTTAAATATTAATAATTTAAATAGTTATTTTAATAACCAAGCACTGAATTCATTTCTGAATGCAACTTAACTTCGAGATACTTTTAATCTAAAATTGTATGAGA
Organism: Trichonephila clavipes; assembly: GCA_019973935.1. Lineage (NCBI taxonomy): Eukaryota > Metazoa > Arthropoda > Arachnida > Araneae > Nephilidae > Trichonephila > Trichonephila clavipes. The sequence goes on along the minus strand of BMAU01019381.1, from coordinate 82,494 downwards.
TTGTTATATTTTTAAATTATCAATCTGTCACGATCCGTCGGTTGCGGATGCAGGACTACTCAAGGAAGAAACAGACATGATCTTAGAATCACTACTTTTATTCAATTTTAACACTAACGAATGCCTTTTAATAATTAAACCCGAGATACAATAAGAGAGAATTATTAATCTGAAGTAAATCAAATATAGGGAAACACTTATCTGGAATATTCTCGTCTACGTTTCTGATTCCAACTTGCTAACTCATTCAGCCGTAAAGTGGATGTTTTCCACTGTTCTATGTATCCTTCCTTTAGATTTAATATTACAATGTGTGACCACCTGTCGCTCACACTAGGTTTTCCGCTTACGAGCAACTCTTAACCCTTATGTCACCTACTCAACGACTTGAACTTAAATAAAATATTGCATTTACTTATAACCAAGTCTTTGCTATGAAAAAGTGGTTTTCAAACTAATATCACAGCTAAAATAAGTATTTTTCCCTAGAGGATTAGAAGAACCCGTTACAAATATACGTATAAAATAACAATTTTAGCTTATCGGAAAAAAAATTACATATTTTTTTACTTCTTAAAATATATAACAATTGATTGTTATTTTCTATATTAGAATAATTGGACTTTTTACCAGATTTTTTTAACATTTTAAATATTTAACACTAGAAAGACTGAAACTTAATACATGCCTTTATTGCGCAAAATGAAGTCAAAATGACTGCATTGGGAAAGAATCATTAATATGTAAAGAGATTTGTTTAAAATTAATTTAGTTAGGTTACATTTACATTAACATTTACAATTAGTTACATAATAAAATATTAGTAAATATTAAGCACAGAAAAATTTATTTTCTTCTCTTGAAAAAAAGTATATTCTAAAAAGTTCTAAGAAAATGTTCATATGTATTTTTTTTAATTGAAATTAAAAAGCAGTCAAAAGGAATTTCTTTGGGCAATCTAGTGTTAATCTTCTTATCATTTTTTTTAAAAAGTATTTTTTCCTATAGTGTTAGGAACTAACGTTATAGAATCATTTGAACTCTTATCATGCAACTAAATGGTGATAGTATGTATCAATTGACACATGAATACAAAGTGCTTTGGTTTATCAATTTAAAAATGCAGTTAGTAATCTATATTATACATTAAACGATAAAATTAAACATTTACGCATCCGATTATGTGTTGCAAAAAGAAAGAAAAAGATCTTATCAGTAAATGAGGTTATCACTCGACTCTTCTTTTTTAAATTATTCGATTATTTTTATTAGATGTTCTTTAAATGTAAACATTATCAGATAAGTATATTAAATGTTGATCCTTTTTTAAGAAGATTTTATGAATGAGCATATATTAAACAAAATAACTTTCTTTGTTTAATAACTGTGAAACTAACTGATAATATTGAAAATAGATTCTTTATCAGCTTTTAAAAAATAACTGTTTATTATTGTCCCACATATTTTTTTGTGCTGAATCATAGTATTAGATATTGTATTTGGATGCAATTTTATTATGAACTTCCGTAAAATCTGGCATATTACGCGTACCTATACTTTCAAGCTGCAATTTTTAACTTTTAGGTATGTTCGTCGTATAAAACTTGTCCCTTTTAATGCGAAGAAACCTGAAATGTAAGCGCGCTAGCTCTTGTGTTTTGTTGTTGTGACTATTGTCACCTGTCTGACGAAGTCAGATCGAGGCACGCGAAATTCCTCGTGAATAAGGTCTGGAATTTTTGCGCCTGTCGTTAGCCGTAGATTTGCACACCATGCAAGTGACAGTAAAATATTTCTCGGTTCTAAACCAATTTAGAGACCCTGGGGATGACTAGGGGCATCCCACCCCTGTTCCTTTTCCACCAACCTCATGAGATGACTTTCGGCTCGATGACTATTTAGATTACCACCATGCCGCAAAGGCACTGCACATTTAAAAACATCCATATCTTCTCCGGGATTCAAACCCAGTTTCTACGGCACCACAGTCAGCGTCGCTAACCGATATTATGGCTGGGCGATATGTTTTAAAGTAATTTATTCGAAGTATTATTTCAAGCTTTAGAAAAAATTAGTATATTTCTAGAACTTCCCTTTAAAGTGATAAGAAATATCATTCCTTTTAAATAAACAATATTTAAAGAAACTTAATTTTTGTGTTAAAAAAGCGTGTTTTACACTGAATTTTACGGTAATTGATGAGATAAATTTGGTATCGTTAATACACTGGGACTATTATCGGTGCACTTCAAAGTAAAACGACGGGTTTTAACGACAGACTTGTAATTTTGAATTGCGGACAAATGTTAAAAATGGCTGTTTAGCTGGGTTCCATTACTTCAAACGTGTATTTTGCACTTAGCATGGCGCTCACTGTTTTTCCTGTAAGAATATTTGAAATTATTTTTTAATATTTGTGACTTCTGAATTTCATCTCAAGTTAAATGAAATCTTACCATTAGATCTTTCTCGATGAGCACTTCCTTTCTTTTTATCATTGTAGTGCAATCACCTTTTTTAAAATACTGATGCTCTAATATTTAATCTTTTGAAACAATCTTTATAAGCACCAAAATGCTGATTTTTTTTAATTAAATAACGAAAAACTGATAATTCAAGGAAAAAAAAATACTAAATATGTTTTCAGTTGTCTCCCCTGCAATCAATTATCTTCTAAAATATTTCTCAATTATCCATATTACACTCAATTGCAAGATGATACTCTTGATTTCCAAACTATGTGCATAAGTATTACATTTACCTCTTCATCAAATTTAATATTTATTAGAATATTTATTTGCACTGACTCAATTTGATTTAAATTTACATAGACAAACTTGAGCTAGCGCCCCATTTCCGAAATTTCTACTGCTCAAGAAATGAAGAACTTTCAAAATATCTGGACATACTTGATGTCCGTCAGCTGTAATAAGCGGTAACTGAGTGAGAGTTTTATCAATTTCGCTCTGTTACGCTGCAGAAGGATATCGGGGACGGACTTCATAATTTTTATACTTGTTCAAGTGACGAGGATAACACACACCTGAGTTTGCACACCTTCTCATAATTTTCTCATCACATCAATAGTAGGTCGCTTAGCCTCTTTAAGTTTAACGTGCATCGGGCCTTCAACACGGCGGGTCTTCAGCGGCGCTATACTCTAACTCATGACACTCCAGCCACGAGCCCATGACTTTAATAAAATTGTGTATCTTCCATAACTAAGTTGCGAACTCGTGACTCAACAACGCTAGCCTTTTGTTCGTGACCATGGTCAATCGATTGCATCGATTCAAATTTATAATCCAACAAAAGATGAAAAATATTTATTTTTTCAATTCCAACTATTAGTTTACTCTCTCTCTATATATATGCAAGGATTATTAAATTAGATTAAAAATTAAATTCTCTGTCTAGCACTTCACTTATATTTTTCATTTCATCTTCAAGTACCAAACTAATCACACATTTATTTCTTCCGAACATATGGTATAGGCAATAAACATGTCTAATTCCAAATCGTTAGATTTAATAGCCCTATATGTCAGCATTAACTTTGTAGTAAAATCATAAAATCCGCGATATTTACCGGATCTGTGTTCTAAGTGTTGACCCACTTAAGACATCCCGTGGCGTATTTTTTCCTCTCTGCTCTTAGTGTCGGAAAATATGTAGAGATGATTGAATAAAGTTCTTTTTTAAAATTAAGTCTGATTCTGATTCAAAACATGCCAGAAATAAAACCAGTAAGATTTACCTGATAATAGAGTTCGAAAAATTTAATTTAAATCAGTTCTTAACGATTAATGATTTTAAAAAACGAGCGCAAAGTATGCCAACTATCAAGATAAGTGCTGCAAATAACAATTACGGGACTTCATCGAACGCTATTCCTCTCTGCGTTCAAGAGGTCGCTTTGCTGCGAATGAAAAAAAACAACTTTCTAATAGCGAAGGAAAAAAAACAAGAAGAGAAGTGTGGATTCTTTATCACCGTGAAGAAAGACGTAGCTCTCTTCCGCCAGCAAAAAAATACATATATTCTTCTTCTCCGAATGGTATTGTGAATTTATTCCAATTTCAAAGTGACTTGACCAACATGGAATACAATAGTGAAGTACCAACATCGAAAAAATAAAAATTTTACTGGTGCAAATCAAATGGCAATAACATGTGGATAACCGCGTTCATCAGATATTTCTGCTATTAAGAAATAGAGGACAGTGAAATAAATGTTTCCAATTTTAGTAACATTTAAACGAATGAGTTTTGCTGAACAGAACATTTAGAACAGTAATATAATACACACACACAATATTTAACTTTTATAATATATTTGTCTTAAATGAGATAGTGTTTACATCTCTCTTAATTGAGGAAGCAGATTGTATGTGTTTTGTTATACAAAATTTTGAGAAATTTTAATATACTTCTCATAATTTTATCTTAAAATGTCGAATTAGTTATTATTTATGATAGAAATCGGTGTTTTAAAGTTGAAAGATAAAAATTAAGTTTTAAGAAAACTGACTAATGTGCTAATACTAGTGATAATGATTTTTATCAGAATCAAAAGTAAAATAACGTTGCATTCTTTTTTCCTCAATGAATTTTAGTTTCTTGTTAAATATTTTACTCAGCGGTAACCTTATTGAATGTCATTTAATTTTTTTTTTCATTTAGAAATTGTTTGTTTTGATATACTGGCTACATATCAAGATTATTTTTTTCTCGATATTTTCCTTATCTAAATTTAAATTAAATTAACAGCTTGAAGCTTATATTTCGATATTATACAGCGGATAAGAGAGAAGTCAATCATTATAATTTTGTATATGTCTTAAAATATTAAAAGGACAAACGTGTTTAGTTTGATATGTATACCTCTTAATGTTTTCTTATTTGCATCCCTGAACATCTGTGATTTGATAACGCAGATTTCTCAGACAGATGTGTTCAAAATTAAGTAGAGTGATATAGTCTATCTTAGTAAATGTGTAATGTAAGAGAAACTCGAGAATTTTATCCATGAAACAAATACTTAGAAGGTTACGAAGGTATTCAAAATATTGTATGAGATATTGTTAAGTCACAGTAAATATTGTGAACATTTTACATAAATACTAAAGGTGATGAGAAAGAAGAGAGTCCATATTTCCGACTCACAATTATTTAAATAGCCCTTTTACTCTTATAACTCTTATATTCTTTTATTCCTATATGCTTATAATTTTTATATTTTATATTGTTATATTTTATAACGCATATGAAATAAAATATTGTTTATTCTGTTGAATAGTGCATATAAGTTGTTGTTTTGTCTCAATACAATAAACAACACTAGCAGTGGATTGTGATCTCTTTTAATTTCTCTACTCCGTACACTACCTGTCGAAGTTATTGTTACACACACACTGAAGTTTCAGTTTACAAGCAGCTAGAGGGCGCTGTTCATTAACAGAACTAACATACCGCCCCACATTGCACTGGTTTAACCATGCAATCATTGTTACTAAATTAACATTCATATTGGTTACATCTAGAACACTTTACACATTCAACACTTGACAATTCTCAAGAAATACAATTACATAAATCATTATATAAATGCAAAATTTCACAAATAACAATATTTTTTTTATACAAATACAAAATCACTTTACTAACAATGAGCAAATTTACACACCACCAATGGTACACTAAATGAAAAATTCAAATTATATTTAAGGATCTTCCATTGTTAAAACACAAATTTTTGATATGGCTCTTTTACATGAACTATACTGAGTTTTAATTTTTACAACATGCACTGTTTTATCTTCGTCATAATACAATTCTAGGATTCTACCTAATGCCCATTTATATGTTGGTAAATTTTCTTCAATTATTAAAACCAAGTCTCCAATTTTAACGTTGTTTTTTTCCAATATCCATTTTCCTCTCTGTTGTTATTTTTTTGATTCAAGTAATTACGACTCCAAAATTTTCACATTAATTGAACTATCTTAGTTATTTTTTGCCACTTTTTGAGATTACTCTCTTTACATTTTGTCAAATTAGGCTCTTCTAGCGAATTTAAAGTACTATTAATTAAAAAATGAGCTGGTGTAAGCACTTGGAAATCATCATCATTGTTTGATAGGGGGCAAAGCGATTGAGAATTTAAAATTCCCTCAATTTGTACAGTGACCGTAAGTAGTTCCTCGTACGTTAAATTTACTCCATTCACAACTCTTTTTAAGTGATATTTATATGACTTTTTTTATGGCCGCTTCCCAAAGACCTCCAAAATTGGACAACATCGCGGGAATAAATTTCTACTCTATTCCTTCCAATGCTAAGTAATTAGCTAATTTTTCGTCTGGTTTTCTGACTATTTCAAGGAGTTTTTTTTTTAATTTCATTGCTAGCTCCGACGAAATTTTTACCATTGTCCAAAAACAGTTTTGCACATTTGCCTCTTCGAGCCATTAACCTTTTCAACGTGGCAATGAATGCTTGCGATGTTAAATCTGATACTAACTCAATATGTACCACTTTAAACACAAAACACACAAAAATACAAATATACACTTTAAACAAATTTCCTTTACATTGTCCTTTATTTTTAATGAAAAAAGGACCAGAGAAATCTACTCCTGAAGAATTAAATGGATAATCAGTAATAAGTCTCGCTTTTGGCAAATTACGCATAATTTGAGTTGACACAATTGGTTTCGCTTTAAAACATACAATACATTTATATACAATTTTTCTGCACATTGACCTACCATTCAACAGCCAAAATGTTTCCCGAATATGATTCAGTAAAGATACAGTTCCCACATGTATATAAATATTTCTTATAAAAATATTCTATTATTATTGAAGTTAATTTATTATTTTTTGGTAAAATTATCTGGTGTTTTTTATTAAAACTTAACTCTAAGTTACACAATCGCCCTCCTACTCTTAAGACACCGTTGTCATCTAAAAAGCGATTCAATGTATTTAACTTACTGTTTGGTAGCACACTCCCCTTACTTTTAAGATGGTTAATATCACTGGAAAATTCTTGCTCTTGCACTTTTTTTACCAGAAATGTTTCAGCTTTCTCAAATTCTTTTGTGAGTGGACCAGCCACATTATTTATTTCTTTTAAATTTTCCACGAACCTGAAAATAAAACTTAATACACGTAAAATAGTTATATAATTATTGCTTAGATTAAGAAGGGCGTTTAAAAAATCACACACATTAACATGAATATTAAGCACCGATGGAAAGTTTTCAATTTGTTCATTAACAAAATTTTTCAGTTCTGAATTATATTCATCTAGTTTCTCTCTACAGTTTATAGTTCTATTGGGATAGTCATCACCTGAAATAATTGTTGGTCTATTAAACCATAAGTTTTGTTGCAAAAGTTAATCAGGATCGACTCCTCGGGAGACTAAGTCTGCAGGATTTTGATCAGATGGTACGTGTCTTCATAACTGTTTAGGATAGAGTTCTTGTATCTTGGCAACCCTATTTTGAACAAAGGTCTTTAAGTCCATCGGTTTCTTTCGAAGCCACGCCAAGACAATCATCGAATCTGACCAAAGATATAATTCAGCAGTTTCTAGTTGTAAAGCAGCTACAACTCATTTCACAAGTTTTGCCAATAGCACTACAGCACACAATTCTAGTCTGGAATTGCCAGGCTTTTAATAGGCGCTACTCTCAATTTGCTTGTGATTAACCGACTAAAGTTTCACTCTTTAAATTTTTAGATTTGCAGTAAACTGATGCACCATAGCACCACTCTGAGGCATCAGCAAAGCCATGGATCTCAATAACTTCTGGAAAAGCGACAAGAATATACGCCTTGGTATCTCTATATTGTTGATATTCTCTAAGGATACCAGGAATTGTTGCCATTCTCGATATTCTTCAGCTGGCAGAAGGTCATTCCATTCCAATTTGCTTCTCCACAAACGCTGGAGGAAAATCTTTGCTTTGGAAATTACTGTTGCCATCAGTCCAACAAGATCAAAGATCTTGGCAATAGTAGATAAGACGTCTCTTTTGGTATACGAACTGTCCAAACATACTTTCACTTTAATCAAAAAGCAATCTGGGTTCGGCTTCAACGACACTCCTAACGTTTTCGTCTGTGTTAAAGTTGCAAAATTGTAATTCTGTTCGGGATCTGGTGACAATTTCTCGTGATTGGCACAAAGTTTATGGAACTCCATTCCAACACTTTTAAAAATTCCTTTTAATTGTTGTCTGAGAACAATTGCCTCCTCTAACTTTGCTGCTCCACAAAGGACATCGTCCATATATAAGTTGTTCCGTAAAACGGAAGCTGCTATAGTGAAGTTAGCCTCTTCATCCACCGACAATTGGGTTAAAGTTCTCTCTGCTAAGTAGGGAGCATTTACAGTTACATAGGTAACAGTGGAAAGTTCGTAAATTTTGGGTGATTCATGTTCACTTTCACACCAAACGATTCTCTGTAGATTACGCTATTTAGGGTTAATTAATATAGTTCGATACATCATTTTAATGTCTGCTGTAAATGCATACGTGTAAGTTCTGAACCTGAGCATTTGCGCATATAAGTCCTCTTGTATCACTCCTCCATTATATTGAATGTCATTTAAAGATATTCCATTATCAGTTAACGAAGAACAGTTAAAGACAACTCTAAGTTTTGTTGTGGACTTTTCTGGACGATAAATTCCATGATGGGTAGCGTAATATGTGATTTCGGGTTCAGTTTCGTTAGTCACTTCCTTCATGTGACCCAGTCTTTCATAATCTCTTAAAAATTCACGATATAAATTTAAGTAATATCCATCTCTAGCTAAGCGATTCCACAGCGATCCAAGTCGTTTGAGGGCTATGTCTTTCGAATTACCCAAACACGAGGGTTCCTTTTTTAAGGGCATATATACTACATATTTACCTTCTTTAGTTCTAAAATGGGTATTCGCGTAAAGTTCCTCACAAATTAGTCTTTCTTTATTTTTAACTATTGGTTCCTCTACCTCCTCTACTTTCCAAAATTTTTCTAAAGTTTTATTCAAGTCCTCATCACGAATCAAACAGCAGTGAACCTTAGTTTCATTTATTGAATCTAAATTACCCGTTACTATATAACCAAATACGCTGATGACTAACAGTAATTGCGAATCTTTTATTTTAATTCTTTCCAGTTTCAATAACTCATAAAATATATTTGCTCCTAATAATAAATCAATTTTGTCGGGAACATTAAAATTAGAATCCACTAATTCCACAAAATTAGAAAAATCAGAATTTATCTCTAACGCTTTCTGCGGAATAAAATCAGTGATTTTTTTAACTACGAACATATCCAATTCCCTTTCGAAAGATTTATTTTGATTAGAAATCGCCACTTTACTGTTTACTACCATAGAGGCATCATTTAAACACGAGATTAATGTATTTATCCTTTCGGTCTTAAGTCGTAATTTATTCGCGCACTCATTTGAAATTAGACATTTTTCACTTCCCGAGTCTAACAAGGCCCTAAATGTCTGCCATTCTGAATATTTATCTTTCACAAGAATTAAAGCAGTACTCAAAAAGCATTTGTTTTTAAAACATGCGGTTGCCACGATTTGTGTTTTGTCTACTTTCGGAACGAAAGATTCAGTATTTACACTCAAGGCGAATTGTGGTTCATCCTGGTTAAAATCTGTCGTCGTCTCCAGGGGAAGAAAGAATTATTTTTCATTCATCTGGGATAATGTAATAATTTATTATGTGGTTTAGAGCAGAAACAATTTTTTGATCGACATCTTCTAACGCTGCATTGAGGTGAAAAACATTCAGAACAAAATCTATTATTTTTAACAAAATCTACTCTTTTGTTTACAGAAAACATTTTAAATTGTGGACAAAATTGTAAAGCATGAACTTCATTATTTTTACACAATACACATTTATAATTTTTTAACTCAGATAAAAGTACATTCGATGCATCTCGTGGTATTTTAGCATTAAATTTGTTTTGTTTATTATAACTAAAACGCTTGGCATTTTCACAAAAGGGCTTAGAAAATATCTCATTCTTAATTTTGCCTTTCGATGACAAATATATATCGCACTCACGCCCTAACTCATGTGGTTTAAAATATTTCTCTCCCTGTTTTATACTCATGTGAGACATTAATTCTCTGTCGAGTGTGTTCATTATTTTATCCGATACAATTAACTCACACAATGATTTAAAATCATTCACATTGCGCAGCTGACAATAATACTCAAATGTCGCGCATAATCGTGATGTAAATTGTACATAACTCTCTGAACTTATTTTTTGCGCTTTCTGAAATCTATTATAGCATTCTTGCGGTGTGGGGGAAAATTCTTTTAATACTACATCTTTAAGCTTACTATAATTATTTAATTCTTCTTCGGAAACATGAACCAGTAAATTATTAACTCTTTCACCTAGAATATTTAAAAGAATTTCGCTTCTAAATTGTTCGGGAACTCTTTTATTTTGAATGTTTTTTCGAGCGACTGGAAGAATAAGTTTTATGACTCCACTCTTGAAGGTACGGGTATTGTTAAAGTTTTCACGGACTTTAACAAAGTCTCAACATTAATATTGACGGCAGTTTCAAAAACACTCGGATTTCGAATATTGGAATTTTGAATTAAATTAGATATTTGCAAGCTCTAATTGTTTTTGCAATTGCGCTAATTTAATTCGTTCAAATTCTAATTTAGTTTCACTGTCCAATCTCTTATTTTTAATTTCCGCCAAAGCATAATCGATTGCAGATTGAACTAACTCTTTATCATTTTTCTAAACGTCACTATTTACAATTAAGCTTTTTAAGTCAGCGATTTTTGCTCCTTCTGATACAGTTAAATTTAACTCCTCTGCAACGATTTTTAGCTCGTCTTTCTTTAATTTATTTAAAGGCATATTTATGAATTAAGGCCACTAAGAGAAGGATCAATTCATTGCACCTACCTCCTCAGATCGCTGTTTCACGCCGCTCGTTAGAGTTTCGGTTTCACAATCGGTCTCTATTCACACTTTGGCCATCACTTTTTTTTACTGTGAACTTTGATAATCCAACGGTTTCACAAATACACATATCCGTAAGATCTCTTTCCTTTGGCTCGTACTGACCATGTTTTGTCTCAACACAATAAACAACACTAGCAGTGGACTGTGATCTCTTTTAATTTCTCTACTCCGTACACTACCTCTAGGAGTTATTGTTACACACACACTGAAGTTTCAGTTTACAAGCAGATAGAGGGCGCTGTTCATTAACAGAACTAACAGTGGTTGTACACTGTTTTCATACTATTAATCATTTCATTTTATTAGTGTCTATATTTTTTTTCTCTTCATAAAAAATGTACTTCATGTATGAAAAATTTTGTGTATCACTATAATGTAGTACTATTATGGCGCCAGAGTTGATTTTTATACAAAGTCAGTATTTAAACATTTGTATGGAATCATGTATTTTTTATATTTACTATCTTATTGTTTGATATAGCATTCTCCAATATGAAAATTTTTTGAAAATATTATCTACTAGCTATAATACGAATTTATTATTATGAAGAGATAGGAGGAAACGCGAGCTCTTATTCTGGATGTCGAATAGATTTGAACAAGCTAATCTTCAATTATATGTACAGAAATTCATTTTTATCAATTAATATTTTGGAAGTGTCATTACTGTGTTTATTGTTATACTTTCGTTTACTTTATTGCATTTGATTTTTGTATTCCTATTGCTTAAATATATCTACAATGTGTAATAAGCGTTTCCAAATGATGTTATGTATTATTTTGATTTTGTTGAAAATTTATAAAGTTTATAAAGAGAGTAAAACCACACCATGGCTCTCTTTTAAAATTGGGGGCAAATGTTTGGATAATTAAAGTAGATTAAAAATTAAATCCCTATATAGTACTTAACCCTCTGAGTGGATGACCCGCTAATTGAATTTCACTTCGAAAGCGGTCTACTTTTTCAAAGCTGGCGGTAGCAAAAATGTTTCAGATAAATTTCACGAACTGCTTCGAAAACGCACCGCAGTTTTATGCCTTCCCCTGTTAAAACTGCGGGAGGTCCTCAAATGGTTTTGAAGGGGATGATTTTATTGCTTTTCGGTTTCTGTGTTGTTCGAAAGGGGAGGTTTCTCATTTACAGCTGTGGCCTAGGGCGAGGATTGTGAAATGGACATTTTCTCCACTTCACGACCAACAGAAACTTCTCCCAATTTATTGCAAATATATATTTCATATACTTGGAAAACTTGCTCAATTTCTGATCTAAAAACCAATTAGGTTTTGAAAAATTTTAATTTTCTGAGTTTTGATTTTAAATTCGGTTTCATTCTAAAGCATTTTTGCATTTCTAGATTGAATTAATTAAAAATATTTTTAACACAATCCAATATTTGGTGTGAAATGGCTATTAACTACAATTTTAATTTCTAAAATAATTTCTGTTTGCTCATGTTTTTAAGTTTTTGTGTTTTCTCACATTTACTTAATTAAGATTGATTTAAAGACCAATATATTTTTGACACATAGTTTATATAATTTAAAAGCTCTATACTTTGTCTTCATTAATTTTTTTCCTTTTGAAAAATGCCATGACCAAAATGTACGCAGGAAAATAATATTTGAAAGGGATGGAATATGACTGAAAATGGAAAATCTAAAATGCAGCTTTTTCAGGTAATATTACAATTAGACTACATAATACAAATGTTGCAGAATGAACTAAATATTTCCCTGATGTTCCACAAATTACATTATAATAAATCTATTGTAGTACTACACTGCAGTATTTTAAAGTCATGCAAGAAAAACTTAAACTTGCTTAACTGCCACGATGGGGAACTGAAAAAAAATAGATATTATTTACAAACTTGGTGATTTCTGGATTACGTTTGTATAACTACTAATTTCTATATAAATATTTTGTATTTAAAACTCTTGTGAATATATAAGGTTCTGATAAAAGTGAATAATTGATCAAATTAACAGTTGTTATCAATGTTATGTCTTAGAATATTTTGAATTGTTGGCGCCAGTTGGCGAGAATTCTTTGTATAGGTTGCTCCTAGCCAACTGTTGTAACCTTTTTATAGTAAGTTAGAAAATTGCAGCGATCCCATATGGTTGGGATCCGTTTCGCTTATTAAAAATTGTCAAATTTACAGTCCTTTTAGTTATTTTAGTCAACATTTGGTCCGCTCGCGGAGTTGTAGAACCTTTGTAGTATCGTTATAATTAATAGTAGTATGTCTAAAGAAGCATTAAAAGCGTTGAATAGAAAGCGTGGAGCTGTAAAAGCTCAGCTTACAAGAATTAAGAACTTCATGAACAATCCTGATGAAAAGGACAAAACACATTTAGAATCCAAACTGGATACCTTGAAAAGCTTACGAATTAAGCTAAGTGATATTCGGGATGAATATTATGAAGTAGTAGCAGATGATAGTGATTTGGAACCCCTTGAATCAGAAATCCTGGATTTAGAAGATGATTGCGAAGATATATATCCAGGTAAGAATTAAAAATATTCTTTCAAATATTGATCTGAAGAATAATGCTGTTACATCTTGTGAAAATAGTTTTAAGAACATTAAATTACCAGATATTCAGTTGCCACGATTTAATGGTTCTTACCATGAGTGGTTTAATTTTAAAGAACAATTTGTTTCTTTAATTGATTCTAACAATAGTTTAAATGATTCTCAAAAGTTGTATTATTTAACATCTACACTAACGGGAACTGCAAAAGATGTTATAACGATTGATGATTCATATACTTCATTATTTGAATGCTTGAAAAAGAGATTTGAGAATAAAAAATTGATAATAAATATTCATTTCAGTAAAATATTGTCATTGGAAAAATTCACTCACGAATCAGCAAAAAATTTAAGAACTTTAATAGATTGTTGTCAAAAACATTTAAGAGGATAAAAATGGTAGGATTAGAATTAAACGATATTTCAGAAGTTCTATTGATAAATTTAATTTTAAGAAAATTAGATAAGGAAACAAGAAAGGATTATGAGCTCAACTTAGCCTCTACGGAACTGCCTAAGTGTGAGGATTTTATTAACTTTTTGTTAAAACGTTGTTTAATTCTAGAAAATATTCAAGCAAATAATGCAACAGCTTTTCCATCGGAACGAATTTATAAAACAAAGTCTTTCCTTGCTAAATTAGATCCGGATAACTGTGTAATTTGTAAACAACAGTCTCATCCTGTATTTAGATGCAAAAAAATTAACGATTTGAGCGTTAATGAAAGATTTAATTCAGTGAAAAGGAACAATCTTTGTATTAATTGTTTCAGCTCTTCTCATAAAGTGGCTCTATGCAAAAGTTCGAGGAATTGTCCTAATTGTTCTAAGCGTCACAATTCACTTTTGTGTAAAAATTTCGACAGAAATGTGGGTAGCCAAAGGAGTCCAGGTAGTGAAACTCTGCCAAATATGGAACCTAGAATCACCACCCCTACTTTAAATGTAAACAGTGAATGTTTCCAACCAAAGCAAACTGTCGAATCGTTTGAAAACGGAGGGGAATTCGTGGGATATTCTAAGGGTCATTCAACTATGCTCTTAAGCACAGCTGTAGTATATTGTCAAAACAGTCGCGGGGAAGTCTTTCCTCTGCGTGCCCTACTGGACTCGGGTAGTCAAAGTAACCTGATCACCCACGAAGCTGCCTTGGCTTTGGGGTTGAAGTGTGAAAGAGTAAACACCTCTGTTTTCGGTGTTAACGGGACTCCTCAATTTATAAAAAACAAAGTGTCTACTGTTGTTTCAAGTAAAAACAGACAGTTTCAGAAATTAATGGAATTTCTTGTTGTACGGAAAATTACGGGTTTGACTCCAACAAATAAATTAGATATTAGTGGGATAAAAATTCCTGAGTATATTAAGTTATCGGATGAGAATTTCTATTCACCTGGAAGAATCGATTTGCTTTTATCAAATCAGATTTTCTTTGAAATTCTAAATAGTGGGAAATTAAAACTAGCAGATGGGAAGTTGATATTGCAAGATACAGTATTCGGTTACGTAGCTAGCGGCGTTATGTCACATAATTACACTAAAAAAAGCTATTGTGGACTAGTTACTAATGCAAATGAGCTTAATAATAGTATCAAACGCTTTTGGGAAATTGAAAATTGTCCTGATTTTGAAATTCCTACAATGAGTAGAGAAGAAAAATTATGTGAGGAACACTTTACGAGTACAGTACAGTCCCGCTAATCCGAACACGGCTAATCCGAACATCCGGCTAATCCGAACATCCGGCTAATCCGAACGGCTCCGCGGAAAATTTTTTATAATTTTAAGGACGAAAATCGTGAATATTTCAATATAAAACAGTGTAAACCTCAATTCAAAACAGTTCTTTATTTAATATTCACGCACTGTACATCAAGTTATTGTACAAATTTTAAAATGGAATAAACTACAGAACAGAACACTAATGTTTAGTATGAAAAATTGTATAACATAAGATTAAATATAAAATATGTACAGTACAGTACAGTACTGATAATGTAGTGAACAAGTACCTTATTACATTAATTCAGTTATTTTTTTCTGACGCAACGAAGACAGTCTTTTCCATGATGCGTAATTTCGCCAGCGCCTCATAAATAACACATCAGCTGGTGTAGTGTCGGGCTGTTGCTCCAAGTAGCGCGGCGCAGGGCAAGGTCAAGGGCAGCTGCGTCGTCTGCATGTGGCACCACGTCCTTCTTATCGCATTGCGTCTCGTCGTCACTCCCCTCCTCCTCCGTTGGCTCTTGAGTCACTGCCGTAGCTATGTCGTCATCAGTCAGAAATTCGGCTGTTTCCCCGTCTTCTTCCATCCATTTATTGATGTCTCTTTCCCCAGCTTCCTCGCAACCAGAAATTGTCTGCACTAGCTGAAGCAGACTGGTCACATCATTTTCTGGTTGGTTTTCTGCATACTCAAGGGTTGGCCATAGTTTCTTCCAAGACTTTATTAAAGTTTGGTCAGTTACGTTTTCCCAGGACTCGGCAGACCAATAAACAACACCTTTCATGTTCGTTTGTTTTATTTTTGCAACCAAAGAAACTGTGTCATCTTCAATCAAGGTTCGCAAAAACTGCTTACGGTAAATTTGTTTAAGTTTTTGCAAAACACCCTGATCCATAGGCTGTAGTAAGGGTGTAACATTTGGCAGTAAAAACCTGGCTTTAATTTCATCGCTAGAAAGTTCTTCAGTGCCTGGGTGCGATGGCGCATTGTCAATCAAAAGAATCGCACGTTGCGGTAAATCATTTTCTTTATTGAATTTCTTTACAGCGGGAACAAACTGGTCATGAAACCACTCTTTAAACAACATTACATTCATCCATGCTTTTTTTTGGCTCCTGTAATATACTGGCAGTGATTTCATATTCACGTTTTTAAAAGCTCTAGGCTTAGCAGATTTGCCTATCACCTTTAATGGGAGCTTGTGATTACCAAAAGCATTGCTGCATGCCATTAATGTAACTCGGTCTTTGCTCATTTATAACCTGGAGCACTTTTTTCATCCTGTGAAGCTAAACTCTTTTTAGGCAGTGCCCGAAAGTTCAGGCCCGTCTCATCGGCATTGTAGATTTGTTGTGGAGAATAATTTCCCTCGGCTATTAAATTTGCAAATGTGGTCACGTATTCCTTTGCTGCGTCAAAATCAGATGAAAGCTTTTCGCCGGTACTTGTCAACTGACGTACCCCATGTCGCTTCTTCCACCGATCTAGCCACCCGATACTAGCACTGAAAGAGGCATCACCATTCATTAATTTATTTAATTGAATAGCCTTTTCTTGAACGATTGGCCCACACTGAGGGGGGGTTTCTCTTTGTCTTTCCTGGGTAAACCAAATATGAAACGCATTATCAACTTTATCGTACAGTGATTGCTTTGCTGTCTGTCTGTTTTCAAGAGTCTCGCCAGAAGAATTAGCACAGTATTGTTCAAGCTTTTTACGATTTTTTCTCCAATCACAAATTGTAGCTTTGCCA
This sequence comes from Trichonephila clavipes, assembly GCA_019973935.1. Classification (NCBI taxonomy): domain Eukaryota; kingdom Metazoa; phylum Arthropoda; class Arachnida; order Araneae; family Nephilidae; genus Trichonephila; species Trichonephila clavipes. The sequence goes on along the minus strand of BMAU01019381.1, from coordinate 65,439 downwards.
ACATTAAACTCTGTAGCCAGTTTTGTCACACCTTTACCTTTATCTAAACGCTTTAGAACCTCTAGTTTGCCTTTAAGAGTAAGTGTTGAGTGTTTACACTTACTCGCCATAACAATCTGTTTACGTACACTGTATCACAGATAAATGTCCAAAACACACAACAAACGGTTTTCACTGTAGAATATCATACTGTAACACTGTTATTAACACAGGGACAAAAGAGGACGAGTGTAGAACGAGCGCGGAACGACTGACGGCCAACAGTACGGGCACACGCACACGCACACGCAGTCACACTGACACACTAAGTTAGGAGTGGTTGAGGGAGGACACACGTGTCAAGGAGAGGGAGTACAGTCCACGCGGCAAAAAAGCGGGCGCGTACACTCACATTACGACAAAATACATAGACACAATAGACCCGTACTCCTGGTTCAAATAGTGATTTCGTTGTTACTCCGGCTAATCCGAACAATCACGTAATCCGAACAGGGGTCGGTCCGATATTGTTCGGATTATCGGGACTGTACTGTACTTATAATTGAGATGAAACTGGTCGTTTTATCGTGAAAATGCCTCTGTCAAGGGATCCGAGTTGCTTGGGAGATTCGAAACAAATGGCATTGCGTAGGCTTAATTCCTTGTGAAGATTAGTTCAAGATCCAAAGGTATTGGAATTATATAGAAATTTTATGCATGAATATTTAGAAATGGGACATATGGAAGAAGTAGTGGAAGATGAGGATTCTGCTATTGTGTATTATCTCCCTCATCATGGTGTCTACCGCCAATAAAGCAAAACAACTCCTTTACGTGTAGTTTTTAATGCATCCTCAATTACTACTTCAGGGGAATCCTTAAATTCTTTACAATTGAATGGTGGTGTTATACAAAGGGATCTCTTTTCAATCTTATTAAACTTTAGAGCTCGCAAATTCGCGGTAACAGCAGATATTAAAAAAATTTTTAGGATGATTTTGATCGATGAATCCCAGCGTGATTTATTACGCATTGTTTGGAAGGATAAAATTGACAGTCCTGTGAAGATTTTTCGATTAACTACGGTTACTTACGGCACCAAGAGTGCACCATATCTTGCGACAAGATCATTGAAACAGCTTGCCATAGATGACGGTGATAAATATCCATTAGCTGCCGAAGTTATAATGTCTGATGTCTATATGGATGATCTTCTTACTGGTGCAGACGATTAAGATTTGGGAAGAAAACTCCAAGTGCAACTATTTTCAATGCTAAAGGGTGCTGGAATGGAACTCCACAAGTGGTCAGCTAGTAATCCATTACTATTACCAGACTCATTGTGCCAAGTTAAGGACCTCTCTTATTGTTCTTCAACCGAGACCAAGACCATTGGACTCTAGTGGAAGCCACATCCTGATTCCTTTGCTTTCAAGATTTCTCCTATGACCTCAAACTGTGACAATCTCATAGTCACAAAGAAATCAGTAATCTCTACAATCGCCAGAATATTTGATCCGCTTGGACTAATTGGACCTGTAATAACCAGGGCCAAAATCTTACTCCAGTCTTTGTGACAGTTGAAACTTGATTGGAATGATCCGCTGCCTTCGAACTTAGTTTCCTGTTGGAAATCCTTCATTGATGCTTTGGAATCTATAAACTATCTCGACATCCCACGTTATTGCCTACAAGATAAGTCTATCAGAACTGAATTGCATGGCTTCTCTGACTCGTCTGAAAAGGCTTACGGTGCTGCACTTTACCTACGATGCATTAATACAAGTGGAGAAATCTCTGTTAGGCTCCTGTGCTCCAAATCAAAGGTAGCCCCACTGAAAAGTATTACTATACCCCGATTAGAACTTTGTGGTGCAGTGCTTTTATCAAAGCTTATTAAAGGAATCCTTGATGCTTTTAAAGTTAATATCAGTCAAAAAAAAATTTACCTATAGACTGACTCCAGCATTGTACTGGCTTGGATCAAAAAGCCACTGGCTCAACTTAAAACATTTGTGAGAAATCGGGTCAGCATAATTCAGGAACTCACAGAAAGTGATTTTTGGAAACACATGAATTCTGAAAACAACCCTGCTGACATCCTCTCAAGAGGTATTAGTCCAGATAAAATTCAACATTGTGAACTTTGATGGTTTGGCCCACCTTTCTTACATCAGTATAAAGGGAATGGAACCTTACGATATTACTGCCGTAGAAGGAGATGATCTTTTCCTACAAGAATTGAAAGAAACTTCGGACTTTCCTCTATGTGCCTTATTAAAGATCTTTGAACCACTGGATATAATTAATAATTGTTCATCATTTACTAAATTGCAGAGAGTAATTGCCTGGTTTAAGCGATTTATTGAAAATGCAAGACATCCAATGTACCGAACTATGGGACCTTTAAAGAGTAAAGAACTATCATAATCTTTAAAGTGTATCATAAAAAATATTCAAAGAACTTCATTTTATAATGAAATTCAATATTTAGAAAATAGAATTCCTCTTCCAAACTCATGTAAATTGTTAAACTTGAACCCCTTTTTAGATGATAATGGATTTATTCGATTTGGAGGACGGTTAAGAAACTCCCCTATTCCAAGAAATAAGAAACATCCCATGATAATTCCCACCAACCATAATTTTACTTATATTATTATTAATCATTTTTATATTCTCTTTTTTCATACAGGTGCTGAAGTTACCTTAGAAAATATTATGAATAGTTTTTGGATACCATCCGCAAGAAATGTAGTTAGAAAAATTCTTAGAACATGCATCACCTGTAGGAAGGTGAGTGCTAAAGGTTCGCAGCAATTAATGGCTGATTTGCCAGCTGCGAGAGTCACTGCTTGCAGAGTTTTCAGTCAGGTAGATATTGATTATTGTGGACCCTTCCAGTTGAAAACTTTTTCAGGAAAATGCAGGCAGATTAGGACAGTCTATGTTTGTGTTTTTATTTGTTTTACGGTTAAGGCTATCCATTTAGAAATAGTTAGCGACTTAACTACAGAAGCCTTTCTTGCAGCTTTAAAACGATTTGTGGCTAGAAGAAGGCGACCCATTGAGATCCATAGTGATAATGGTCGGAACTTTGTTGGTGCAAATAATGAATTAAGAAAATACTTAAAGCATTTTAATTAAGGGTAGGATGGAAGAAATAATAGTTTTTTTCTAAAGAACAAATCAAATGGAACTTCAACACACCTTCCGCACAACATTTTGGTGGTCTATGGGAGGCGGGGGTTAAATCTTTAAAATACCATTTAAAGAGAGTAATCGGCAATTCAATTTTATGTCATGAAAAATTTCTAACTCTTGTAGTTCAAATTGAAGCGGTTCTTAATTCTCGACCAATTTTTTCTCTTTCTAATGATCCGAATGATGTTGAAACTTTAACGCCTGCACATTTTCTAGTTGGATCATCATTGGTTGCAGTACCTGATCCTAATTACTCTGAGATCCCCATGAACAGATTAAGTCGATGGCAGTTGGTACAAAGGATGGACCAACATTTTTGGCGCAAATGGCCTTCAGAATATTTAAATAGATTGCAACAGAGACCCAGATGGTGTAAGGGCAATGTAGGTTTCAAAGAAGGGGACTTGGTATTAGTCAAACCTAATACCAAGATAGATATATTCAGATAGTTTAAAATGGCATATGGCACGAATTTTAAAATTGCACCCTGGTAAAGATAATATAGTCAGAGTAGTAACTTTAAAGGATAAAAAGGGAATTTATAAAAGACCCGTTACTAAAATTGCCAATTTACCATATGTAAATTGAATTTTTCATCATAATTGAATTTATAATTATTGTGTATCTTTATATATATATTATATTACATTGTAATTGTTATTTTCATGTATTCTTATCGTATTATTTCAACTTTAGTAATATTTCTATAATCTAAAGTTGTTGAATGTCTTCGTCATTCCAAGGCGGGGCAGGATGTTGGCGCCAGTTGGCGAGAATTCTTTGTATAGGTTGCTCCGATCCAACTGTTGTAACCTTTTTATAGTCAGTTCGAAAATTGTAGCGATCCCATATGCTTGGGATCCGCTTCGCTTATTAAAAATTGTCAAATTTACAGTCCATTTAGTTATTTTAGTCAACATGAACTAAAAAAACTATTTCAGTCATATTTATTTCAAGTAGAATTTTCATGTAGAGCATAAGTTGGATAGTAACAGATTAAAAAATTAAGGCTTTACAGGCATTGGGATTTTTTTTTATGCCTTTACAAATTTTAAATATGTTTTTCTCAGATTTTAAATTTTGAAGATGAGAGAGTATTTTCTAATCCCTAAGGCATTTTTCCTGTACAAGATAGAGTCTTGAAATATCTTGTAAATGTTCCCTTACATATATTCTATAAAAGTTCATATGGATTTAGGTCTCAGAGCTCTAGTTATTTTTTAAAAATATCTTAATGTTAATATTTAAAAAAAATTGGGTTTTTTCCAGGTTTAGCCATAAAAATAATTATTAAAATTCAACAAAGAGGTATATTTTAAATTTTATACTTTTTGTTTCCAATAATCTAAGAAATATTAATCACTTACAATAATTAAATATTTTTAATAATTTAACATTTTATAAAAGTTTTAAAAATTTCAAAACTGTTCAATGCTTTAAAATTGTGAAATAATGGCTTGTCAAACTAACCTATTATTTTCAGAATCAATATAATAGTATAATTTGAATATAAAACAAAAATTAATTTTACCGTGACAAAACTGTTTACGACTTCTACTCATACTGTAAAAAGAATGAAAGATAAATATATAACATAGTGGCAGTCAAAAACACATTTATAATATGTTAAAATCCTGTCCCGATACAAATTTCAATGCATTTTCCAAACTGTAGCTAAAAACAATTATATGTTTATTAGGATAGAAATTATTTATATTTAGATATATTTTTCCTTATTAAGTACATAATGAATAATGGCAAGATAATTTGTAAAATCCTGAAAGATTTTAATGAAGAAAAAAGCCAGACATAATTTTAGATGGTTAGACATTTAATTATATAATACACAATTATGCATGTTTTAAAAGAAATAAGTTGGCTAAGAAAATGAAATTTACAAAAAATTTCCTTTATAAAGTAAATCAGATTTCATCCTCAAATACATATAATTGTAAGAAAAGGTTTTATTCAATTTACAATTAATTACAAAAACCTTTTATAAAAAATAATTTTAACAGGTATAAATAGCAAAAAATATCAAAGAAGTATGAGGAAGAAACATAGATATCGTTTACAGAAATGTCACAGTGTGATATTTTTCGAAACACGGCACTGCACACACAGTCCAGCATTACAGTCTTTACATTGAAAACGAGTTTCTTTTCAAATGCGTTTTCCATTATCATTTATCATAAGGTTGCATACCACACATTTTCGCGATGTTTTTTTTTTTTTTTTTTTTTTTTTTTTTTTTTTGAACAGTCACTTTCTACATATGAAGGGAAGTGCCTTCCAATTAAGCGGACTACATTTTCAGAAATTTTAGGGGAAACAAAGTTTCGTGAACTAGAATCACTACCTCCTTCTTCTATCAATCGTTCGAAAGCCAATATGATTTAAAATCCTGCCATTTTTTTTAAAGATAACGAAGGAATTCCGCACAATTTGATTTAACAAATAACGAAAAATCTTCTTGTAGTATTTTCGCTGTTGATTTCGGGCAATAGGTCAGTAAGATAGACACTGAGATCTGATCTATCAACACCCCCAATGCTGTTATTATAAAACATCACGGCTTTTGGTTTCAGCTTCACAGAATCCCCCTTCTTAGCTTTCACTTCCATCATGTCAGCATTATGAAAAGTGCTAAGCATATGCAAGGGTTTTTTATCCTTCCACTTTAAAACACACATTTTACCCTTTTGGAAGGCTATAATCTCCCCTTTCTTCAGTGTAGAACTTTTTAATGAAACAGGTAAACCTTTTCGGTTTGGTCGTAAAGTTCCACAGATATCCGTTTTACTGTCAATCAGTAATAAGTAAGTTTATATTGCATTCTAAGTCAACACGGTGGCTACTGACGAGCGACTACGTAATTTTGAACCGCGGTTAACCCTCTAACTGGATAGCACGGACAATTCCGTCAGTGTAAAGTTGCTTCGAAAATGCACTGCACTGATTTTTCTGCCTTCAAGTAACGTTTTCAAAAGCGGTTTAGCTGCACTTTTCTGAAATCCTTTCCCCCTTTTAAAAGTTTAACATCTTGAAAGATAATTAGGGACGGAGGAAGCAACACAGCAGGACACTGATAGAAAGTTTTATGGCTCGCAGGAAATCCCGTGTTTTGACCCTGGGGCAATCGTGAAAAATCGAGGGGAAATTTTTTTAGACCCCAGGAAATGTTTATTTATTACATCGTATATTAAAAGTTTTGAAAAGTCCCAACGCATAAGTAAAATATGTTACAATTCCCTTTTGGTTTCATATTAATTTGAAACTGTAACAAGTTGGGGCGTGTCAGTGCAATCTCCTATTTTATATAGTTAGACAAATTATCTTTTTTTAAATATATTCTTTCGCTTCATTTTTCTTACTTTAATCAAAGCTTTCAGTTTTTGAAACATGATTATTTTATTATAAGATATCGAAAAAATTAATAAAACACCAAACTCTTTAAAATTTGAAACCTTTTCAATTTTCCAACCATTACAATGAATAAATTTAAACTTCATCAAATCATTTGAAACATTTTCTTACTTTTTGATAAAAATAATAACGAAAAAAAAACTAATTAAGATTTAATAGTTTTTTTTTTAGATTTCAAAGCCCAAGTTTTCAGGGAAGTTTAAGTACAGTGCCTAGTTATATATTGTTAAAATACACCGAATTACATTTGAATTTTAAGTGCTTCAACTTCAGTTTACATCAAAGACAACATGAATGAAGATTTTCACACATTTTTTTTATAACTTGAATGTTTGAATAAATGGTAATCAAAAATATACGGAAACATTTACAGTAGAATATTATGCATATAAATAAACATAAAAATCAATTTTAAATTCGAGCTATTCAAAAACATTCGAATTATTGTTCAAAAATATCTATTTATACAAAATACCTCAACATTTATCTTTTTTAAAGGCTAACTGAATAAGTAATTAAAATCTGGATATTTTTTGAAATCTCGACCGTATAAACCTAGAAATTTTATGTTAGAAATTCCATTTGAAATTTCGAAAAAAAAATGCATCGCGCAGTTAAAAATTATTTACCATAAGATTTAGCAATTGTTTGAGTATAATAAAAATTTCAAATTTTATTATATAGCTTCTTTGGTATCTTTAAATATATTTCGAAGATTTCATACAATTCAGTTGAAAACTGCATGCTAAGAGCAAAAAATATACTAAAAATATTGATGAATATACAATTACAATAAATTCTTACATAGAAGCAAAACTGAGAAGTTAAGGCGTAGGAATGAAAAATTTTGAGTATATCTGAAGTAGTTTTCGAAATATTTATTTTAAAGTTCAGAAAATTTGTGTGCGTTATGTTATACTTAATATTTATTAAATGGTTAAAATAATATGTTAATAACAGTCATGTAATCGTGTGATAACACATTCATATACTAATAAAAATTATAATGGTCATTGATGCGAATGTCAAGAATTTCATGTAATTTTAAATTCAGACATTAAGATATTGATGTAGAAAATATAAAATGACCATCTAAAATACATGAAAAATGCGGTCTGCTATAAAATGATCTTGACAAAAACAAAATCCGGCATTTTCACTTACTATGGCAGAGCCGGCTTAGTCAGGGGCGATCTGGAAAAACAGAGAGAGAACCGCGGTTTTGATGGATGCCGCTCTAGCTTTTAAAGTTCCCAGGAAAAATTATATATATATAAATTACAAATGCAAAAATAAATCTTGTAACTTTCCATACATTTTTATAACAACGAATTGTGGAATTGGCTTCCAGTACATTGTTGTGTTTGACAATATGTAAGGTAACCAACCCTACTTTAGATAGATTTGTACTACTTTTCCGTAACCGTATTCCTTTTAAAATTAATTCGTGCAGCAGAAATACACCTTTTGCACCCTTAACAATTTATGTAAACTATAACGGTAAATTTTAATTTTTGCAACTTGTAAAATGTTCATAAATCACCCTTTCCAGCTAAACAGTTTACATGAAAAAAAAAGTTTGGACTCCCTCATTCATTAGGGATTTATTTTACAATCTAACTTTAAATTTTATTTTTCACCGAATAGGATTTAGTGGTAGTGTACAGTGCTTCCACACCACAGGTCTGGAGTTCTATTAACGGGCTGTGCAAGGTCGATTCTGCCTTTCATCCCCGATACATTATGTCGATAAATGAGTACCAAGCTTGCTTTGGGTCTTAAACACTAAAGGTCTCTCTTCAGATAGACCACCAAATCGGGACATCTGTTCATGCATCTCAGCGTCCATTGGTCACGTGTATTATGATGGGCAGAGTAGTTCCTGGCCCTCATAGATTGTTGTGCCACTGAGTTTGAGTTTTAAGTTTGAGGATTACCTCACTTTGGGGATACCCCTTAGATAAACATGTATTTCCACTCATTTGCAATTAAACATTTTTCTTTCAATTACGTTTATTTCAGAAGGAAGTTGGATTTTTCAAATGTATTTGCTTAATAACATGTATATTTCTGTATTATATTAAAAATTTGATCAATCCAAAATGACATGTTTTTAGCTCCACTAAAAGCTTTTAGGATTTTACAACTGATCTTACAATCCATATACGTTTTATAGTTGTATATTTAAAAATGATAAAGACATTTTTACGACTGTGTGAGCTGTTATTCCTCGTTTATAAATATAAAAAAATTGCATTCATCTACAGTTTTTAAAACGTACAGAAATAAGTGGAGAAATAGGATACTTACATTTTATGAATATTTTTGACTGCAGTAAGATATATTTAAATTTCATATACTTTACAATTTGAATAGAAGTTGTAAGCCATTTTGCGAATAGTTTGATATTGAGTATAAACCCATAGGCTGTTCAATATTGTAAAGTGTTTTACTTTGATACCAGCACACATTAAAATAAGGCTCATTTGGCGTTATATGATCAGCTTCAGTGAAATTTAAATTTTCAAAACTAGTCTACACGTACGAAAACATTCTTTCTCAACCGCACACCACATCTCATACTATATCTTCCCTACAGCAGGAAATATTTGTGTATACTGAAAAAATTTAATACAGGATACATTTCCAAGTATTAAAATTGTTTTTAAATTTTGGTATAAATACATTGTGGAACTGTCGTTTAACTTCACTGAACAAAATTGTTTTAAGTGTACTGTTTTGAAAGACAAAATTAATTAGGGAGAACTTTTTTCACAATAGAATTTGTAATGACTGAATTGTGTGAAAATGTAGTTATCTATGTGTGACATTTTTCCTTGTAATAAAAGAAACAGAAAGATAAGAAATTTAACTTGAGTAGAAAATGGTTAGAAGTACTGTCATGCGCATTTGAAGAAGTATATTCCCCATTAAAATTAAAAATTATTGACTGAATGTGTGTTTTGTCCATCACAAATGCCGATGTAGAAAAGATATTTTTATTTAATACAAGGAGTTTGAAAAGGAGAACACTAGGAATGAAAATTTATATTTTTCCGAAAAATATTCAGTTAACATAAAAATATTTATATGATTAAAATTTAAATAAATTAGAAGTATATTGAAATCATTTTTTATGTTATTCTAAATTAAAAATATAATTGAATAGAGAAAGATCTGTTTTATTTCATAAATATGCACCATTTATTTTCTTATTGTTTAAAAAAAAAGATAGGGTCTTTACTCTTTTTACCTCATAACTTTTTTTAAAAACAGGGAAGTGAGCGCGTTTTCTTACTCTCATATTCAAAAATGAATACAGGATGATTTTTTCTGGTTCAAAACGCAATATCAAAATATTTTTTTTTTAATTTTTAAAAAATGACAGAAAAATAAATTTTGTTTGAAGAAAATATAACTATTTTTCAACTTTTAACACGCCATTTATTTCATGTTTTTCTTACCCTGCATTTTGTTTTAATTTTACTGTGACTGAATCTATTGGGAAAACGACAGAGTAAAACTACGGTTTTCATACAAGATTGCCCAAGGCAACTTAGCAGCTAGCTGTAAACGATTGCTATCCTGGTTGTCACTGATCAAAGACGCCGAACCAAGTCATAAAATTGTCCCTTTTCGACCTCCCAAGTTTTAAAAGGGGGAAAGAATTGAAGTGTGTTGCATTTTTGAAGGGAATAGCAAGATAAGAGTAAAACGCTTTCGGAATAACTTTTCAGGAGGAAGGTATCCACCTAGAGGGTTAAGTGACGATGACGATACCTGAGCTGATAACTCCCCTTCCAAATTTCCACATCACACCAACGTGAGGAATTTTGACCTAGACGTGTTTAACGTGCATCAGCTCCTCTTCAACGCTAAACTTTTGTGGTACCAGAGCTCGAACACTGGACACGAGTTCATAACCATGACCATCAGGCTACCGTGGCCGCAAAAGAAAATAGCAAGTTTAAAAGAAATGTAATGGAGAAGTATATTTGAAGAAATAACTTCAACACTTAACGAAAAACCAAAATATCAAAATTTATTTTAGGAATAATAGTGAATATAACTTCATACCTAAAACTACTTTATGCAGTGTATTTTGAAAGTGAACGTTTCCCCTTTTAGAGAAACTTACTATAATTATGTCAAATTCCTTTCATTTTGCTCTAAGGGGATCCCCGAAACAATGTAATTTTTTTGATACACAAAATTACTTATGGGTGAATCTAATACAATTCCCTACAAAATGAATTAAACCCCTTTTTTATCATATAAATTGTGTTTGAATAGGAGATGGTTAGTTAATAAGAACATTTAAAACGTGTCGGCAATCTATGGACCTGTGGCACTTGGTACAATTCTTAGTGGCACTCAGCACTACTCTACAAATTTGTCAATTACTTAGTGGATGGAAGTTGATAATAGATCTTATTTGACAAACATCTTCTGAGTCATGGACATTTATGGAACTACAAAATAATCTGAAAGATAATTCTAAGGATAAATTTACAGCTATTTTGTAAATAATTGAATGTTATTGCTAGGGGATTTAATTGTTGAAAAAAGAAAATTGCATGTACTCTGCTTTCCACTTATGATTCGGCATATCAAAGTAAAAATCTTTCCTAATATGAAAAATATTTCGATTCCGCAAAGAAATTGTTTAACAACTGAATGCTCAGAATCGTGTCACGCATTATACCCCTGGTTTTGCGATATGAAAGAAGAGTGGTGAAAGAGTTAATTCGCATTACAATTTTTATTTAACTGTAATGAAGGGAATAATTTATATTTCACATTGTCTATTTCTTATTTAAAAAAATATGTTGGAAACATCCATTTTTATTTTTTTTATCTTTGTTGAAGAAATAGTAACATTTTATATTGTTTATTTTTATGTTAATAAATGTATTTTTTGATCCATAATTAATATAAAATAAAACTGTAAATCTGGATTATTTACCTCTATTCTTTAAATCTGCAAATATTACTGTAAGAATCGAAGGATTTCAAAAATTTCCTACTATGTGGCACGCTGAATGATACTGTCAGAGTGGTTTGGCACGTCTTAGCTACACGGTTGCCGCCCCTGATTTAAAATGTTGAGTAAGAAAACCCTTATATTTTTAAATTTTTATAAATATACAAAATGAGAGTATTTTGGCAATACATGTTTTAAAAGGAGTAAAGTTTACGAGAATGAAATATAAAATTGCGTTAAAATTATTGGTACTCTATCAACCGTACTCCTTATATATATATATATATATATATATATATATATATATATATATATATATATATATATATAAGAAGTACGGTCGATAGAGTACCGTAGTTACTGCCAACTCGTGACAATGAAATGGAAATTAAGTTCACAATTCATTGTTATTAAAATGTATAAAATTTTACATGACTTGCTTTTGTATTTGTTATTTTTATATTCCTTACTGAAAGCAACAAATGGGAGTTCATTACCTGCCAAAACTGCAGAGGCCTGATTGTTTACTCCACAAGCTCCTACCTTATGCTTACTCTGCCCTACTATAAGTAAAAATGCCGTCTTCTGCTCGTCCAGATCATGGAATTGCAGATATTGTTTTCCATATATTTTAAATATTAGTTTTCTAACTTCTACATAAGACTTTTAATAGTCTACACTCCTGCAAAGAAGTCTGAATTCAAAACTATAAAAACTTATTATTCCCAACAATGTCATTTATACCTTTTTATTTTTATAATCTATGAATGCGTTAAACTATTAATTTGTTATCGCGACTATTTAATATTAAATGCGAAAAAAACGAATAAGTTTCAAACTGAAACTTAAATTGAATTCTTCAAAAATTGTCATCGATATTCTCATAGCTTTTACATATTGTCATTTTAGCATATCACACATCTATCTTCTATGCAAAAATCTATTATAAGTTCATCAAATGTTTGAGCATATTTTTACTCATAACATGCAATTTTCAACCACATTGTGAGGCCGCGGTAGCCTAATGGTTAAAGTAACGGACTCGTAGCTGGCGTGTCATGAGTTCAACACCAGCACCACTGAAGATCCACCGTGTAAGGGAGCGATGCTCAAGCGTCACCCTCGTCACTTGACCATGGTTTAAAATTACGAGGTCCGTCGCCAAGTGAGTGAATATTAACGTCGCACTGTTCAGCTACACGAGGGCTTTTAGTGATGGACCTCGTAATTTTGAAAAAATGGTCAAATGACGAGGGCGACACCTGAGCTGGCACCCCCCTCTTCTAACTACCACACCAACGAGAGGACATTTCAGCTCTCGATAGATTTAACGTGCATCGCTGCCCTACACGGCGGGTCTTTTGTGGCACTGGGCTCGAACTCGAGACATGTAAACCATGATTCGTTACCTTGACCACCTGGTACCCCGGCCACAGGTTCGTCGCCAAAAGCCCTCAAGTAGTTGAGTAGAGAAGAGAGAGAGTGCGACTTTAATATCCCCACACTTAATTAAATTATATGAAATTTAAGGAATACTTGAAAAAATATTAGAAGTCGAATATATATATATTAAAAAATTAATCTAATGATAATTTTAAATATTGAAAGAATTATTAGTATTTATGGTAAATATATGTTTTTCAACTGAGTATGTGAGACACGCATAAATATCTTTTTCGAAATTCCAATGCAGAATTTCAGAGGAGCTATTACAAAATTCCTAGTTTTGCATGGTTAAGATTATAAAAAAAAATGTCCAAATTTTAATAACCTTTTCTTCATTCAACCACTAATGGAACATGCATGATGAGGGATTATGCATAAATATATATTTTTTTAACTTGAATTTAAAAAGGATCTTTATATTTATTTATATGCGCAAATGTTAACTGTAAATTTGTCCAGATGATTTTAAATACTCTTTTATTGAAGATTCAAGTTCAAAAATATAAACTTGTAGTTAATGTTCTATTTGAATGAAATTAATGTTCAGACATTCAAAATTCAAATATAATTTGTTATCTGAACAATACAAAACAAGGGATTCTATGTAAGATGTCCTGAATATCTGGCTTTAAAATTATGAAAAACTAAAAGATTTAAATAGGGTTTTTTTAACAATGCATAAAAATTTTTGGCAAATAGTGTAATACAAAAGCTTAAAAATTATTCATGTTTAGAAGTGTCCGAAATTTTAAAAGATTTTAAATTTTGAACCTTTTTTTAAAAAAATCCCTGAAAGTATTGATTAAAATAAGAAAAATGAAACAGTAAATTATCCTCAATGTTTTAATATATAATTTGAATTTAAATACAACAGATATTTTTTAAAAACTTAGACATTCATGATAAAAACTTAATTCCATTTGAGAATTTTAAACTAAAGAAAAAAATGAGAATTCTCAAATCGTTGACTTGCAATTATTCCGGAAAACTTTAGGGTTTAAAGAAATTCTTCCCAGATTTTACGATTGCTACAGAAACCGGTCTCCCCGTGAGCCATAAAACTTCCCCTCAATGCCCATTGTGTCTCCCCGACCGTCTCTAATTATCATTCAAGATACTAAACCTTTAAATGGGGGGAAGGAATTCGGAAAAACTCGACTTTACCGTTTTTGAACACATTACTTGAGGAGGTAAAAATCAATTTGGTTCATTTTTGGTGAGTCCCCGGCCTTACGAAAAATTCAGTGTGGTCCGTTTTCGCAGCCTCTGTAGTAGGGCGGAAAAATCCGTGGTGTCCGATTGGAGGGCTAATTCATACTTTTTATTTCATCTTCAAGTATCACACTAATCACTCATTTATTTCCTCGGAAAATATGGCCTAGGCAATAAACATGTCTAATCCCAGATCGTTAGATTTAATAGCCCTATATGTCAGCATTAACTTTCAAGTACAAGTATAAAATCCGCGATACTTACCGCATATGCGTTTTTAGTTGTAACCCAGTTAAAACACCCCGTTCCTTTTTTTTCTTCTCTGCTCTTAGCGTCATAAGAGATGTAGATAAGATTGAATAAAGTTCTCTTTTTTAAAATTAAGTCTGATTCTGATTCAAAACATGTCATATATATATATATATATATATATATATATATATTGTTCACATATTTTCAATCATTAATGAAATACTTTTTATTCATCCACTCAATTTAAGGTATCCGACTACATTCGGAAACTTGATTTTAATAAAAAGCGCATAAAAGGATAATATTCGGGATATCTAATGTCACTTAGATTAGAATACATGCATAAAATTATTTTAAGAACATTTTGACAAAAATAAGATTTAAATACACTATTTTGGCAAAACATTAGCTCAGAATAACCTGTTTTCAAAATGTTCTCCTTTCATAAAAAATGCTCCTAAAATAATAAAATATTTTGCTTATATAAAATAAAGACTTCTTTCCGAAAAGTCTGAACTGGGAATTTGAAAAATTCACATTATCTTCACAGAGTTACAGTCGATTAAAGTAATTATAGGCATTTTTTTCTTAAAATTTCACCCCTGTGTTGTGTAAGACAGGGATAAATGTACTTCTAAGTAATATGTTTCAAAAATTCTAGTTGAGCCTCTGTGCAGAAGTCTAAGTTATATACAGACAAAATATTATTATAATAAAAGCATGTATCGCAAAGGGAGAATATTTTGAAAATTGGTCATTCTATGTTCATTTTTTGTCAAAATATTGTACTTAAATATTTTTTTTTTGTAATAATATTCCTAAAACACAATTTTATATACATTTTCTAATCTTAGTGACACAAAATAGCATAAATATTATCCATTCATACGCTTTTCAAAAATCACGGTTCCTAAAGTAGTGGGATACCTGATAATACATTTTTTTAAACTTGTGGTGGATGACACGTGTTGTTAATACAGTTTTTTTCAAATATTAATTCATTAATCAAATTCAATTTATGAATAAATCGTAACAACCAAAAATAATAGTCCAACACCCTATTTAAAAGGAAAATCGCTCGTTGTGTCTATCATTGTGTCTGTGTTTTTTGTATAACATGTGTCCCTGTAGCACAAAGGATAGCGCGTTGGAACTTTGATCCAATGGTCATGGGTTCAATCCTACCGCGTTGGCCTAACATCTGGAATGTTATTTATTTTTACTATACTATTTTACTTGAATAACTAGCTGTACCCAGCCACGCGTTGCTGTGACTCAGTACGGTTAAAAAAAGGAATGAGAAAGCAAACATTGTAATATTTTTAACCATTTGCACTTAAGTACGATTCGTTGCATTTGCACTTAAAGTAAGATACTTTTTCTTTAAAAAAATTTATTAATATGCATAAACAAAGTTTTCTAAATATATTTCATTTGCTAATGGGATACATGATTTGTTACAGTTTGGTTTTGTCCTTATATTATGAACCTAAAATTATTTTTGTTGTCTGCATAATGGATGCTTAAGCGCAATAAATTGGTTTTCTTTTTTGATGAATAATCTGTTTCAGTTTAAAAACAATTGACCTTTTTATTCCAGTAGAAATTCCACACAATTCATTCAATTTAAGTTAAAAGTTTAAATGAATTGTTACAATTTCTATTCCAAACACTGCTTATTGGGACGTGAATTCTATTTCATGATGTTAGATAAGACATTCTTTGATTCCACAGTATATCTAGCAAGAAATATTTTTAATGTCTTGGGTCCTTCTTCAAGCTGGGGCACCTTAATGTTTCTAGAGATACAAAAGATTCATTTTGTTACTCCATTAAATTCCAGAAATTTACAATTAGGACACACTTCAGTCATTCTGCCGATGAAAATAACCTGGCTCAAACTATAATTCTCTGGTGTGTTGTACCAAATTCAAGGGGATTGTAATCATGTTATTGTTTCACATAGTTATATTTGACTCTGTTTCTCATTGACTTTATTCAATCATGCGCAGCCTACTGTGTTCCTTTTGTTGAGACCAGAGCTGATATGATGTTGCAAAATGCTAATGCTGTGCTCAGAAGCGTGCATCTTCAAGTCTAGCTGTAAGTTGCTCTTTTGCTTCCTTAGCGAGTATTAGAGCCAATCTTTGGTTTGCGATTTCTTTTTAAACCTAAACTACTACTCTTTAAAGGAAAAAAAAGAAAACCCAGACCCGGAATCGAATAAATCGAGGAAGACAAAAAAATTCATCACTGTTATTATTTTTGAAATACTGTACATTATAGCTGTAAGCAGCAGAATATATTTACTCCACATCTGCTTGACATTCTAAGTAATTGCTACATGTAGTTATGAGCCCTCTCTCTTGTGTTTGTTTCTCATTTAGGGCAGTTGTAGATAATGTATTTCTGTGGGGGGGTACATGTAGAGGAGTTTTATGATATTTGGAAAACCTCTGAGAGAGAGAGAGCCCTTTGAAGGATTACTTTGCCCCAATTTATTTTTATGAGTACTCTCAAGCATATAAAGCATAAGGAAAATCGTTTTGCACAATTTTTTTAGCAGTAACATTCATATTATTCTGTTGAGTTCACTTTTAACCCGGAAGTGGTCACGCGGGGCATACAGATCACGAAATAGCTAATTCTGCCAAAGCTGTTTATTTGTTACAAAAGAAAAATTGGAAAGTCCTTAAAAAGAGGTAAGTATAATTTCTCTTAGTTAAATTATTCACTGGAATGACGATCTGAATAATGCACAATATATATATATATATATATATATATATATATATATATATATATATATAAACGATTGTGGTGACTTAATCACCCTGAGAGATTATTAACGTTTGTCTTCTAGCTTTAAATATTAAAAATAACACATTTATTCTTCATCAGAATTTTATATTATTTTTCATTATTTAACATTAGTTCTAAATGCTCATTCCATGAGGCTTAAATTTACAGTTAGCTTAAAACTTATTATAATATAAGTATTCGTTTTAAAATATAATTTTTAATTTTCGTAAACATTGTCGCGTATTTGGGTCTATTCTCCTGACAATTTAGCTATTATTTCAAGAATGTATCAGCTTTTTTTAAAAAATGAACTCGTATGCAAAGCAGGTACACTTCAGATGGTAAACTTTAAATGTATCAGTGCAGCATATTTTATATATCGCATAAGGTATTTTATAACTAAATTATTAATACTAAATTAAGTGCATTTGTATATTTATTAAAAAGTTTCATTGGCTTGTCTTGCAGAGGAAAGTTTTTAAAAGGAAGGTTTATGATTAGAAATTGACACTCTGAGTACTTTTTTCTATATTTGTCTGAGATCTATGTTTTGTTTTCAAAGCAGCCACCACCGCATTTTGGAACCTGTTTCAATTTAAAAATTCGAGCAAGAAAAATAAAATGTATATTACTTATAAGTAACACATATAAAGTTTATTACGCTTATCGTATTAATTAGTACGGTTTATAATTAAGATCATATTGTAGCTTTAGCCTCAAAGTGCATTAATATTGCATTCAATACATTATTATTTTTAGGGGGGCGCGATAAAAATTATGATTGAAAAGTGAGTCTCCAATATTGGAATTTTAAGAAGCACTGACTTAAACGCGCGCGTATCGTATTTCATACGATTTCTTTTGTCAAGGAAAAAAACATTTATCGATAACACTCCTAACTTATAATGCGATGATAAACCTAGAGGATGCTTTAGAGATAAAGTTGCGTAATTAAGAAACTTATCAGATTGATAGTATATATAAAAGTAGAAATAACTCATTTTAGATGTATAGTTGATAGGGGGTGTAATCCTTCGGAGTATTTAAAATGCTTCTAATAATTATTATTACGTTTTTATGTGGAATCTTCTTAATTTTATTCCGATATTCTCTCTATAGGCAAAGGTTTTGCAAATTGATTCCTGGAAACAAATTTAGTTTCTTTAACTTTCTAGGAGATTTAAGTGAAGTAATCACATATGAGAGGACAAAGGAGAAATTCGCTTTACACAATCGTAAGTATGCAAAATATTGTCTAACATCCTTTCTTTAAATATGCGAAAATGCAAAAGGTTTTAAATATATTAGTTTTTCCACGAATTTTTGAAAAGTAAGTCAAGTTTTGGAAGTCCGCAAGAGTACTTTATCTAAATCAAACCAAACGTAGAAAATTATAAACATATTATTCAATTAAAATTTAAGATTGAACTGTATGTATTTGGAACAAATTTTCATACTTTATAAAACTACTTTCGTTTTTTGGTATAGTAATAAAATAATTCCACTTGAAATTACACAGTTGTTATTTTTCATGAAAAAAATATAAAAAATTTCAAAATTAGTTAAATTTATCTGCTATTTTGCATTCATATTTGTATTTGTTCAGTGTTGAACAAATAATTCTTGTGACGCCCACAACAGCAAACGAATATTTGTCGCGAGAGGGCGCTCGTGTGTGTAGTGCAGTGTATGTGTAAACAGAGTAGAGTAAGGGCGTATGAAGAATGCCCTAATAAAATTATTTTTATCTTTGTCCCAGGCATCTAATGTGTGTTGTAATCCCTAAGTGGTTTTAAATAATGTGTAGAGAATCAGTGCACCAACATGGTCTGTCAGAGCCTGAAATGGCCGTGACCAAAGATAAAGAATTTTAAAATGTGTACGCAACGAGTACAAATGAAAACAAACGAAAGCGTCCCTTTTGTGGTGGAGATTCAATTGGTTTTATCACATGGTGAGAGATCAGTCATCGATTTTCTTATTTTGTGTTTTGAGAATAATTGTTTTGTGGTTTATAAGTGGTTGAAATTTAATTTGAGATTGATAACTTAGTTTGAGATTTGAGTTATTTTTTGTGATTTATAGGTTTGTTATTTGTGGTTGAGATAATTATTCTATGATTTATATGTGTTTCGTTTGTGGTTAAGATAACTTTAATTCGAGATTAAGATAACTTTAAATTGTCGTTGAGATAGTTATTTTGTGACTTATAAGTGTTTACATTGTCATTGAAATAACTTTAATTTGTGATTTGAGATAATTATTTGTGATTTATATGTGTTACATTTGTGGAGGAGACAACTTTAATTTATGATTGAGATAGTTATTGTGTGACTTATAAGTGTTTAACTTGAGGTTGAGTTAACTTTAATTTGTGTTTGAGATAACAATTTTTTAATTTTGTGGTTTATTTTTGTAGTTAACCTAAGTTTATTTGTGGCTAAGTAAACTTTAATGTGTGTTTCGAGATAATTGTTGTGATTTATATGTATTTCATTTGTGATGGAGATTAACTTTAATTTGTGGTTGGGATAATTGAATTGTGATTTATTTGTTTCATTGGTGATAGAGAAAATTTTACTTTGTGAAAATGGGTATAGGTAAATTTAAAAAGGATGAATTGAGGGCTATTGCAGAATAGTTGAAATTAGTTGTCCCAGACAATGCTAAAGTTTTAGATCTATGATAATTAATACAGGAGAGTGAGATTTATAAAAAATGATAAGGAAACGTATCAGGCTATTGTTGACTGTGTATTGGAGGAGATCAATGATAGAAGAAATGAAAACGAAAATAGACTAGAAGTTGAAAAAATTAAACTGTCACAGTTAGAGAAGGAGTTAGAAATAGCAAAATTACATAATCAATTGGGCAAAAATGTACCTTTACAAAATGAAAATAATTTAATTACAACCGAGTTTAATTTAGAAGGCTTGATTAAAAGTATTAAAACCTTAATAATCCCAGTACCCCTGAGAGCAGAGTCATTTAACTTATTTTTTATAATTAATTGAAAATACATTCAAAACTAAAAAATGTTCCCGAGAAATAAAACCCCGAAATTCGTTTGAATATTCTAGGAGTGAAAACAAATAATTTAATGATTTATCTCCGAGAAGATTTAAGTGACTAGGATAAATTGAAGACAATAAAGAATTTCAACCGGCCCCCTATGAATGTTTAAATCAATTTAAAATAGCTCAAAAATTACCTAGCAAGAGTTATGTTCAATTCTCTTCTAGATAAAGTGTGAATTTTAATTACTATTGCCAATTACGGGAGGTCAATGATTTCAAGTTAGTTTGTGAGTTAATAATATCAGATAAGATAATAGAGACATTAGACCGAGAATTAAATGCTCACATTGGCATTAAGCAAGGCTAAATGTGGTTTAAGCCGCAAGAGCTAGCTCACGAGTGTGATATTTTTATATCATTTAAGGGAAAATTAGAGTATAGAATTTATTTCCTAAGTTTAAACATAATGAGGTCTATAATCATCGTGGAGCAAAAAAATATTTCAAGCGTAAGTCTTTTTTCCATTAAAAATGTGAAATGCTTTTGTTGCAAATCAAGAAAATTCCACCCACTGTATTCTTGCCCAAAATTTAAATCTCTCAGTGTCAGTAAAAGATTCGATTTCGTAAAAGCTAATCATTTGTGTTTCAAGTGTTTTTCCCCTAACTGTAATGTAAAAACTGCTGTGCGAAGATATGTTTTCGTGGAAAACCACACAATCGCTTGATTCACTTTCCGAAACTAGGCAAGGAATTCGCCTTCAACCAAACAGTTGAAGGGTCCGTTCTCAACCCGCATGCAGATGTGTTCGGGGGACCGGAAGGATCATGTTGAGTCGTTTTCTCCCAAGATAGAAATGAAGAAAACAAGTCGGTCGTAGCCATGAGATTTTTAAGGAATAAAACGCGAATCGTTTTACTGAGTAGCGTTAGCGTTCAGTGTTACCTTAGGGATAGATTTGGCATCTTTTATGAGGTAAGAGCGCTTTTAGATGTGGGGAGTCAATCAAATTTTAATACTAAGGATTATGCTGATAGTATGCAATTAAAAAATGAGAAAATTAATTTATTGGTATCGTGTTTAAATAATAATGAATCAACAATGAGAATATATGAGGGTATTACTACCTCCATATGTAATGATGATTTAAGCTTAAAGAAAGAGCTAAATTTATTAGTTGCAAAAAAAAGATAACTGATTTGACTCCGTCTCAAACAATAAATTTTTCGTGAAATAAACCAAGTGAAATCAAACTAGCCGACTGTAAATTTAATATTCCTCGTAAAATTGATGTGTTGTTAGATGCGGAAATATTTTACGAATTACTGAGACCAGGCCAAATGTATTGTGGATATTCTTTACTACTTCTACAAAATACTGTTTTTGGATATGTCATTAGCGGAAGTGTAGGAGGTGAGGTGAGGGATAATAAGATTCACTCTGAATTAATTTGAGATAGTGGTTTAAATACAACATTAAATTCTTTTAGGGAGTTAAAATCGATTGGTGTCAAAAACGACAATTGTAATAGTGAAGAGGACGTTAGCTTAGAAATGTTTAAGCAGAGAGTATATTTTAAAAATGCTGGATATGAGGTAGAACTCTCGGATAAAGGAGATAATAATGAGTTGAGTGATAATCTTAATTTAGAGAAAAGACGACTCGGAAGTACTATGAGAAAAATGCAAAGGGTTAAGGTGTTGTATTCTGAGTATTGTAAGGTTTTCAGGAATTATTTAGATGAGGGAATAATTGAGAAGGTAACAAATACTTTTATTTCAACGAATGACCCAGTGCTTTAATTTCCTTACCAAGTGATATTAAAAAACGAATCTCTCACAACGAAACAGCAAATAGTGTTTGATGCTAGTACATGCGAAAGAAGGGTGTTGACAGAAGAAAAAGGATCGGAAAGTCAGATGAAGATATGGAGTTACCTCAAGCAACCGAGAAAGATCTTCCTCTTGAAAGTGGACGAGCCAAAATGCTTAGAGTGGGTCCAGATGCTGTAGCACAACCTGACACTGTTCCGGAAGAAAAGGGTTTACCTAGATCACTGCTAATTTCTGTCGATGAGATGTGTGAAGAAAAAGAAGAAAGATCATTCGATGTGATAAAGGAGACAGCTAAAGAAGATATTAATCTAGTGTGATACTTAGTAAAGCGCCAGTGAATGTAGATGATGATGAAATTGAAGACATAAAACCGAAAGTGTGTCTTAACCCGAATTTAAAGGCTTTAAGTAACGTTATATTTGTGCAACATCATTGGCGTAAATATTCGCACAATTCAGCGAGGAGTCAGAAACTGCCTTTTATCTCATGATTTGGTGTTATGAAAAGGCGACCAAAACAATGCGATAAATAAGTTAGACTTAAGTCTAGAATGAGTGACATAGACTCTCCAAAACTTCAAAATAGTGTTTTTAAACAGCTAGCCAAACCGAAACTGACTATCTGTGGTGATTTGTGTTATGAAGGAAAAGCCGTGACTCCCCCTCGCGTTGTGGGACGGGAAGAGATGGAGAGAAAATTGGCAAGGGTTGAGACCCTCTTTCCCCTTCCGTAGACGCCGGCTGGTGGAACGTTAAGAGGTGAAATCGGATCCGTTCTCAAAAATGACCGCGGCTCTTAAGAGTACATGGAGAACTAAAGGAGAGAAACAGCGCTGAATGCCCCCTTCTTTGCCCCACCAATTGAAGCAGGAGCGGGACTAGATGTCTTTCTTCCACCACCCCAAGCGATCCCTTTGAGGAGGATCCCAGGAGAAAAAGTGACTAATCCATGTGGACTGCACATGGACATTACATAATGTATCCTTAAATATTAATAATGTGTTAAGGTTGTAAATGCATATATGTTAACCTTAATATATTCATTTAAAAGTGGAATATTCATAGTTGCTAAGAAACTGTCTATTATGGAATTTACTAACGTATTTAGTGTTTACATATGTACTCTTAGAGTTAATTCAATAATACTATTTCTGAAGTTTGATATTTTATAGTAAAATAATTTTGGTTTCTTCACTTGTGTACTACATTAACATAAGGAGAGAGGAAAGGTTAAGTATCTTTCTAAATTACTACTCAATTAGATTTGGAGAATTTTCCTATGTGCATTTCTTTGTATGTAAACACTATTTTCCTTATTATTCAACATTTTTAAGATAAACATTAGTGATATATTTTATGTGAATGTGCTGATTTTGTATTTACGTATTTGAAGTTAACTTCTTATGGCACGGTAGGGAGAAATTTCCGTTACGCGTTACACGTTACCATTCACGGTTAGCGATAAACGTAAGGTAGAAATGATTGAACTTCTGCATCCCCCCCGTTTTAAAAAAACGCCATCTAACTCATACTATCTATCTGAGACAAAAAATAATTACAGAATCGGAAAGATCATTGTTTTCGCCACGATATGGTATATTTTTTTAACAAAATATTCGTATTTTCTATTTTTTACGATTTTTTTAAAAATGAGTCAAAATTGATACGTTTTCATAAAAAGGGTTTCTAAATCATTCCCTTTAAGTTTCCTTTCGAGTTAATGAACTAATGTTTTATTCTAAGCAAGTTTATGCTTTTCTCTTTTAGAATCAGTCATAAAAAAATGACGGAATCTTTTTTTTTTTTTGCGATTTTTCAAAAAATACTCAAAATTTTAATTAAATATTTAATAACTTCATTATTTATAAAAATAATCTAACGAAACGTTTTCTCCATATGTAGAATAGTATTATCCGTAATTTGTTCAGAGATTGAAAAAATTGATAAAAAATTACGGCTTTTAAAATTTATTTTGCGTTTTTCGTCTATTAGCCCTGAGCTAGAACCCCCCCCCTCTCCTCATTCAACAGCAGCTTTAACAAGCCTTTCCTCTTTTAGCTTTGCGATACATACTTTTTTTTGTTTTTAAGTTACCTAGAAGTCAAATTATATTTAATTTTATGAATTAAAAAAAATCGGAAGTGAGTCTTTAATCTACCCGAAGTAGGCATTTAAATGGATCAAAATCTGTCAAAAATTAGTTTAAGGAGAGTTTGTTGGATATACAGTTTTAAAATTCTTTTAAGGAAATAATACAAACAATGTATTGTTTTAAAATTTAGTGGCAACACAACATTTCTACCAATAGTTTGGCAATAAAAGATAGAGTTTACTAAATTTTCAATCGAATGGAATTTCTAAATCCAATTTAAGAAGTAAGTTTTTAAATCATATATATGCTTTGGAGTAATTAATTTGATTGTTATGAAAGTATTATATAGTACTTCACATATTAATTTGTATTTGAAGACTACAGTGGGCAGTAAATTTTTTTACAAACAAGTCCCGAATTTTTACTGGCTCTATGTAACTTAGAACTAAAATCATATAAAAACAATTAGTGAGAAAAAAATGAGTATAGTTTTTGAAAAATTTAAAAAATTAAAAACTTTCCATGCGTTTTGATTTTTTTTAAAATTTCATATTTTCCCCTGATTTAACTTCTTTAAGCAATTATTTACAAATGTATGCATGCAATGTAATGTTTCATATGATAATTTATTATGTATGGGTAAACGTAATTTTTATATAAAAATTTCAAGAATTTTAATGTTTTCCTATACATAAAAAAATTTATTTTCTTCTTTCACCCTATCACTATTATTACAATGCATCCAAGCATTTATAACTATACATTAGATGAATACTTCTGAAAAGTGTGTTTTGTTATAATTCGACAAAAATTGCAACACATGGAACATTTTGCATTTTTGTTTCGAGGCATATTTTTGATTTAGACTAATAATGATGATACTTTTTTCAAAATACATACAATAAAAAAATTTTTAGTATTATGTATTGAAAATGAAAATTTTGTCTATACTTATACCTTTTCCATCTTAATTATTTTTTAAAGTACAGTGTAAAATAATAATGATAATTATAAATTTGTTAATTATATATAAGATTACTTAAAAAAAATAAAACTTTATTATACAATTCAATACATGTAAGCCAAAGAAGTTAACTTCTAACGCGTGTTCACACTGATACACGCTTTTTTTTGTACAGTGTTTTTAAGGCAAAACCCGTTACTTGATCACAAATTATGGGTCAATTTCCAGCCGAGAGAATATCTCAGAGTGTGAAAAAGTGGAAATAAAACTTTGTGGAATTTCTGGATGAAATATTCTAATTAAAGAAAACGAGTCTTAAATAAAGTTTATGTGTGCATTTTAGTGTGCATGGTGACAAGGGCTTGTCACCTAGTAATAGTTAGATTTATCTAGTAAAGTTTTCTTTGCAGCCTTAATATGATTTTTTAGTAGACGAGGAAAATCAAAGCATGTATTTTCAGACAACGAAAGCAATGCTGTTGGCACATATTTAGAGTTAAAAAATGTAGAGAAATTATTAATAATTGCGAGAGAAATTTGTGTAATTTTTGTGTGAAGAACATGTTGAGCGGGATATTTGACACTTTGACCCCTGGTCATTTTTTCCTAGTTGGTCGTCCCATTACAGCCATTTCAGTGGCAAGTTTAAGAGAAGTGAATGATATCTGGTTAAAAGTGTGGCAAAAATAAACAAAAATTGCGCAACAGATTTGGAAACGTTGGTCAAATAGTTATTTGAGTACACTTCAGAATCAAAATAAATGGTATTTTGAAAAAAATGATGTAAAAATACATGATATGGTAGTTCTAAAAGAAGACAATTTACTTGTGTGTAATTGGCTTCTTGGTAGAATTCTTGAAGCGTATCATGGTAAAGATAATAAAATTCGAGTAGTGTTGGTGAAAACTAAAAATGGCATTTTTAAACGTCCAATGACTAAACTTTGTACTTTACCTTTGTCAAATGAATAATGTGTGTCAAAATTCTAAATTTGTGTATTTTTTTAAATTCAATTTGTGTGTTTGAGTACTTTACCTTTTAGGTATTGAACAATATTACTTTTATTGAGTATTAGTGTTTTCTGTGTTGTGTATTAGTGTTTTCTGTATTGTATGTTATTGGCTTTGTATTGTGTTTATCATTGGTTTCGTGTATTATTGTGTTATTTGAAAATTGTTGAATGTGTCATTCAACCCGGGGGTGGCTGTTCAGAGTAGGACAAATATTTCGTGTGAAGCACACAACAACAAATGAATATTTGTCGCGAGAGGGCGCTAGTGTGTGAGAGAGTGTGCTAGAGTAAGGGCGTATGGAGGACGCTCTAATAAATTTATTTTTATCTTAATCCTAGCCATTTATTGTGTGGTGTAATCATTTAGAGATTTAAAATAATGTATAGAGAATCAGTGCGCGAACAGAATTTTTAGATCTATAACATTCAGTCACTTTATATAAAATAATAACATATTAGTTTTAACATAAATTAGAGTAATAACTTTTTCATTTCGTTAGCATTAAAATACATTTTACAAATGGAAATATATGTCTGATCTTTTAGATCCTAATGAAATTGTAAGGTGGATCTTAAATATGTTTCATTCTCTACAGCCATTATAATAAATCGCATTTATTTGAATCTAAGCCACACTTATTTTCCAATGTTATTGCTACTGAAATTAGGATGGATCTTAGAATTGAACGCATAATACTTCATTTGAGAATATAAATTGAACATGATACTGACGGATAGAGCAATCACAAGTTCATGCATGTATTTAAAACTTTTTATACTATAATTAAATTAATTATTCACATCTTATTAGTTCTTTTGTTTTAATTTCGTAATCGATAAACTTTTTATTGCTGTTCTTTATTTTTTCACAAAAAAAACCGCTAAGAACTTAGAGCATTGCTTAGATTCGAATAAATACGGTATTTAAAGTTTTTATGTAAGAACCAATGAGCTATAGACTCCAAATTATTTTTTTATGTCTTGGACCCTTTTTACGTCGTCATAGATCCCTGAGGGTCCACTTTGGGAATCACTTTATTAGGCAATAAATTCCAATTGAATTGGATATTTAAAGCTAAGCAAATGATGATTTATGCAAAGGAAGATTTTTATACATAAATCACACAAACTACTCGCAAGCAGATTCAGCAGAATCGTATTATGGTAAGCAATGGGAAGTTGAAAACAGTCTACACGTGAGATATTGAGAGGAGAGACAGAGAGATGTATGATGATCTCATAACTTTACAGAGTGCCACTAAGAATTTCTCTGCGTGCCACATGTGTCACGCATTCCCATAGGTTACCGACCCTCATGAGGGTTTTGTTGTTTTTGGTTCTGAAGGATGGCTCAAAAATACATATAAACTGATTAATAATAATTATTACTGAAAAAACTATCAATTACCTACATCAAAAACAAAACTGATAAAAATGAGCTGTTTTTCACTCTATGATATTTCATATGCCAAGGGACATGATACTTTTGAAAAAAAATTATTTGTTGCTTAGAATAAAACTTTTTTAGTTAAAAAAACCCCCTAAAGATTGAAATTTTATCTGAAAATCAGAATTTTTTTCTAACTGTACTTGTTAATAAAAAAAAGCATTCACATATTTTGTTAATTTATTTGAGGCATCGTGATTGAAAATAATTGAAATATTATTTAGAAAACAGTTTTACATCAGAATAGTTTCAAACAGGGGCTTTTCCTTAGGTTTCATCAAGGAAAAACCTAATTTTGTTTAGGTTTAATTTTTGCTTTAGCCATGAATACAAATTTTATGAAAAATTCATTCTGAATTCCACGCAATGGTGCTCATAAAAGAAATAAAACGGCAATTTTATAACAATAGAAGTTCCTTCACACTTATATAAACTATTAAATACATAAAAGTACATATATTATAATTTAGTTTCAATGGAGTTTGCCAAAATAGTAATCAAATCAAGAAATTTTAGTTTTTCAATATGAAATTTATATTGAATTATTGCATCAATAACAGATTTTACCATTTCTTAGAGAGATGACGATCAAATAAATGAATAAATAGTTAGACTTCAAATTCGAAATGAGAGTTATTCTGTATTATAAGAATAACACAAGAATGCACTGTAATTACAAACTATTACACCAGAAGTATTGCCTCGAGAAGAAAGAACATAAAACTTAGTAAGATACATATGCAGATACCTTAAGATAGGATATGCAAATATAGCTATTGGCGTCTTATAAATTACTAAGCTTAAATATTTATGCGCATCACAAAGAAGCATGAGGTTGGTGAAAAAAAAAAGAGCACATTCCTATGTCAAGGTCTTATTTTTTTCGAATGTACTTCCATCGAAATCACAAGGACTGTACCAATTTTTCATTTTTTGCTTCCGAACAGTATGTGTAGATGACAACACCTGAGATGAGAAACACAATTAGATTCGACCAAAGTCGGACAAAGAGAAGTTTTAATTGAAAAAAACAACAACTTAAGTTGTGACGTCTTACGCGTCCTTTCTTTAACAAGTCCTTTGGGTTCTTTGGGCCAGAATTAATGGCAACTCTTTTCCAACCAATTCCAAGAAACCAGAAGTGAAGAGATGCAAATAATATAGGATAAATATAGGATCTTAGAATAAGCGTGATGGCAATGTAAAGGAATGCTAGGCAATTGACGTGCGTTGTGGCAGTTGATGATTATTGAAGTTCGTGGTTCAAGACTTAAGTTCTACGTGTCGTGCATAAACACATTGGTGATCGACTAGAAGTTAAACGTCAAACTACATACCATTGTAGATAAAGACAAGTTTATTACAGAATAATATAAGGTAGGGTTGATTACTTATTAATATATTTGAATATTAGGCGGTTCGATTATTGAGATTGCTCTGAATTATATTGTGTGTTGCGTATTACGTCATCGTAGATTCTCTCATTCATTATTAATATTACATTTGTTCAAACTTTAACTTGAATATCTTAATAAAATCATATTAAGATAATGTTTGATCCGAGTTCTTTCGCAATCCCTACACCTCTAGCTCACGCTGATACTTTGAGGGATGTACTTCCAAGGGGAGTTACATCACAATGGCGCCCAACTAAGTTTAATCTATATGACCTCGAGATGAGAAACGCGAGAGGATTTAATGTTTGGCCAGAAGTATATTTTTCTGGGTCGGAGAACGTCACCGAATTTTTAGAGGATATAGATAACCAAATTAATTTACTTGAAATACCCTGTGACTTCTCGTATGCTTATTTAAAAGGTTATCTCATGGGTAGAGCCCTGGATTGGTACCAAATATTCGGATCGACGTTAGTGCAAAATACCGCCACGGACTTCGCACAGCTGAAAGCAGCATTGTCGAAAGCATTCCCTGCCATCCAAAATAAAAAGGAGTTGGAGACCCGTTTTTACGCGTCTCAGCAAAGACAGAACCAGGAGCCGACAGATTTTGTTTACGATTTGCTGAAGTTGAACAAGAAATTAGAACTGGGGATGTCTGAGAAAGTCCTTGTAGATCATATTTTCGTTAGACTTGAGCCGCAAGTGCAGGACTATGTGGAGGTGCGTAATCCACAAACCACGATCCAATTATTAGAAGTATTAGTTAAGTTTGAGGAAAAATATTTGTGCAAATTGGGTTCGAGAAATAGTAATAACGTGGAAGGACGAGCGTGGAATGAGCGTAGGATGTCTAATGTTGGTAATAATCGAGGAAATTGGAGAAATTCTGAAGTGGTACATAGACCAAATAATGGTTGAAATGATTATAGGGCTAGCCATCAGAACAACCGCCAAGGAAATCAGTGGTACGAGAGCAGGAACAGGTTTCAAAACGATGATCGCAGATTTAACGATAGGGGATATCAATTTAGAAATCGAGGTCAAAATGACGATTTTAGTAGAGGGGACCAAAGAAATAGGGGTTCGAGTGAAATTTTTGTCGAGGCAGTAGAAAACAAATGGGACGTTTAAATGTTTTGAAAGTGAATGATATTAAAGGTGATCAGACGCAGTCGATTAATCAGTCACCGATTAAACTTTCAGCAATATGTATGTCTCCGGTAGAACTTCCGTATGTTCCTATTTTATTAGACGAAACTTTTACGAAAGCGTTATGGAACACTACAATGAGTGGTTTTCTAGAAAATAAAGCTTTTGTCTTGTAAAATTTTTGTATAAATCTGGAGAAAACCACACTGTAAAATAGCATTTGTTTAATTCTGTTATGACTTCGCTGGGATGCGACAATTCCTTTGGTTGTTTGTTTTGTTTATTGAAAAATGTTTGTAATTGTATAGTGTATATATATGTGTTGTTATATTGTTTCATATTAAGGAACATCTGGTTTGGAGAAACGCGGCGTAGATAGCATATTAACATAACGTTTAACCAGCGCTACGCGATTTGAGGGGAAGTTTTTGAAAGAACCAGATGAAAAATATGTATAGAATTTAGTTACAATTTAAAAGTGATATGTACTGTATAAAAATTGTGAAATGTAATCATAATGTGTAAAAAAATTTTTTCAAAGTACTTAAGAGATTTCTGTTTCAGGGTAACAGACCCTGAAGTCTATAAGAAATTAACCTATACAAAGAACGGAGCTAAAGAGAATACGTAAAGAAGAAAAATTATTAGAATTTAAGTAAACTTTTAGGTAGAATTAAGTTAGGTAAGAGACGTGTGGGTCTCGTTTTTTCTACCATTTAAGTCATATATGGTTTTTCCCCGGCTCTGTTACCCAGATGGGACATGTCTATTTATTCTGTACATGTGAGAATCTACCGTGATTAAAATGCATGACTTTGAATGTAAGTCTATTTAATTAAGTAAAATTTGTTGAAATTGTGGAAATTCAAATTAAGGAGAAATATTAAAAATTAAACTTAAGATTAATAGTAAAAAATTAAAATTTAAGTGAAGCATTAGAAATTGACGGTTAGAATAAAATTTAGGCACGTAATTTTTTAAGGGCCATTAAGACCCTCGAATAAATCACGTTTTGTTTCTTGGAGGGGAATGTGACGTCTTACTTGTCTTTTCTTTAACAAGTCCTTTGGGTTCTTTGGGCCAGAATTAATGGCAACTCTTTTCCAACCAAATCCAAGAAACGAGAAGTGAAGAGATGCAAATAATATAAGATAAACATAGGATCTTAGAGTAAGCGTAATGACAATGTAATGGTAGGGTAAATGAATGTTAGACAATTGACGTGCGTTGTGGTAGTGGATGATTATTGAAGTTCGTCGTTCAA
This sequence comes from Trichonephila clavipes, assembly GCA_019973935.1. NCBI lineage: Eukaryota > Metazoa > Arthropoda > Arachnida > Araneae > Nephilidae > Trichonephila > Trichonephila clavipes. The sequence continues at coordinate 33,954 of BMAU01019381.1, read as the reverse complement.
AGATTCCAGTTCTACGTGTCGTGGATAAACATATTGGTGATCGATTAAGTTAAGAAGTTAAACGTAAAGCTACATACCATTGTAGATAAAGACAAGTTTATTACAGAATAATATAAGGTAGGATTGTTTACTTGTTATTATATTTGAAGATCAGGCGGTTCAATTATTGAGATTGGTCTGAATAATATTGTGTTTTGCGTATTACGTCATCGTAGATTCTCTCATTCATTATTAATATTATATTTGTTCAAAGTTTCAGTTGAATATCTTAATAAAATCACATTAAGATAATGTTTGATCCAAGTTCTTTCGCACTCTCTACACCTCTAGCTCACGCTGATACTTCGAGGGATGTACTTCCAAGGGGAGGTACATCACAAAGTATCAGAAAACAAATTAATTGTATATGCCTACCCAAGAGTGGTTTTGAAGGGGGATCGTTGCACTTCAGATATCTAATGTCAAGGGGATGTACCCTTTCACCGATTTCTGCCAAACACCCTCTAATAAACATATATTGCAAAGTGACATGTTTTACGTCATCTTCTGACATTCCTCGATACACAGGGTACTCGATAGTTACTCTAGCCTGTAGGATCTCCAGATCTGCCATCCATTGTGTACACGTGGCCATGGGTTGTTAAGAGACTGACCCACCACCTCTTTCGAACTAATACGGTCGATGAAGTGTGCCATAGTTTGAAGCATGAGTTGCCCATTTCTGGTATCCAAGCACCCAGATCGAAGCCTAACCGAGTGAGAACAGTTTTGGCTGCCAGGAAGTGGCAAGGTTTCTACTAACTTAAAACTTCTGTTAACACACAAGCTGCTTGCAAATTTAATCATTTTGTCTTCATGTCATACTGTTTATGGACAATAAATGTATTTTTCGTATTTAATGCTCAGTGTACATAGCCAGAAGTCTCATAAGTTCCATGCTGTTCAAAAGCAGTGGTTTGTCCATTCCTATGCTAAAGAAAGCAACATGATCAAATGGCAGTATCACTTAACATTAATGACGGGATAATGTCAGCATGAATGGGTGAACTACAGCCCTCAGAGCATTAAGGAAGTAGTTGTTGAATGAATGAGAATGACAACAGAATTTGATAATACGGTTACCATATATTCCATCTATGTGCCGTAGCATTCATCTCGCATTAAAGCGAGACATCATTGACAGTATTAACTATCAGTAGAAAATTAAGATTCAAGTCATGGAAGGTCATGGAGGTTATCATGAAAACTGCAATCCGTCTTTAAGCCGAGAAATCCTTCTTATTGGGAGACACTAAACTTGAATATTACCAAGGACAAAATATCATTCATTGAGAAGCCCAAATGACGAGCGATTTAATTTAATATTTTATAATTTTGCCCTTAATGTACTCAAATGCTATTATAGATATGAGCCTCATGATTTTTATTTCTGTCAAGTAACGAGGGAAAAACCTGAGCTGTCACCGTACTCTCGTTTCTTCCATACTTCAACGAATCTCGAAAGATTTAGCGTAAACCATCCCCTTTGCATCGCTAGTCTTCACCGGCTTCAGTATTAAAAAACACGCTTTGACAACGTCGAACATCAGTTTGCTACCATGGACATTAAACTACAGCAGACATGAATGAATTTCGAAAACGTGTTTGGAGACATTTAATAGACAAGTAAGATGCTCTTCTGACTGTCATGCCCCATATAGCCCTTTAATTGGAAGAAATGGTACTAGGAATCCTTTCAATCCTTAGCCACATGTGTTTGTCATTTCTTACACCTTTACTGCACATCAACGAAATTCTATTTTCGGTAGAAGCCTTTCTTTCTATGGGCACCTGGACTTGCATTTCAATTTAAAATTGACAAAACATTTAGCATCAAGCAAACAGTTATCTGATTAAATTAATTTGAGTTTGAGTGGGTTATTAATTATATCAAAATATAGTTTTTATGCTAAAAATATTGAAAAATTTCCCCTAATATTAAAACTAACATTAAATTTTTAAATTATATTACATTCCTTTTCAGAAAATTTGCTGGAATATGGCTATGGAATAAATAACCCTCACTAATTTTTGAGTCTTTATAACTTATTTTTATTTCAGATTTTATGAAAGTCATTAGAAGTTGGATAGAACGTCACAAGGGTAAACAACTATTTTGCGTCTGGCTGGCATACAGTCCCATTGTGCTTTTTGTAAGAGCTGATGCAGTTAAGGTTAACAATGCTTTTCTATCTTTTTTCCCTTTTAATTTATTATGATTTTCCTACTTATAATTAATTTAGACACGTATTTTATTTATTTGTGAATAAATTTAACGCGTTCTCTTTTGAATTACAAACATTCGATTTCAAAGGCATTTGTTTTTCCTTTCCAATTTTTAAAAATATTTGCTGGAATATTCCGTAGATAAAACGTTTTTCTCTGATTTTCTATTTATATATTTTAGTATAAAGAATGTTTTCACCCTTTATTTCGATGAAAAAATGACGTGTTTTTAAAGCTTTCCCATTATAAATGTAACTAAATTAGTTACTTCTGAAACAAATGCCGGTTTCTTAGAAGTATCAATTCCCGAAGTCATGTAGAATCATAAACACTACTCATCTGTAAACTAAAACATTTATTGACGACAAAAATGTCATTACCAGGGACGAAAGTTTCTTTTCCTTTGATTTCAGATCTGTTGATTTAAAAACTTACGCCATCTAATTTTTATGATCATTTCTGCGTGTGTACTTGTCATATATACCCACGTACAAAAAATTAGCACACCAACAAATAATTGCAGAATCGTAACGAAATTCAGCATGAAATTGCATGTTGGGGAGATATACAAAATATTAGAAATGCAGCTTGTTTGCACATTACGTATAATCTGTAAAAGGACTCTTAACGTCGTTTTTCATGGAGTATAAAACAGCTTACCACAACTTGTTTGAGTTGTGATTAACGTTTACAAAGGAAGAGCTGAGGTAGACCTGCCATACACAGTTTTCGAAAACAATATGAGCAGCTGTCATAATTTGAGAGAGGGATAATCATCGGCATGATGAAAGCTGGATGGTCAGATCGGTGAGTAGCTCGTCAATTAGGGCACTCTGATTGTGTTGTGAGGAGGTGTTGGGACCAGCGGATCCCATTGAGTAAATTTACACGTAGACAGGGCTCTGGACGCCTTCGGTATACCAATTATCGAGAAGAATGTCACATCGTAAGAAATACTTTCGTACAGCCAACTGCTTCATCGGAGGTCATCGAAGCACAGATAGGCCCCCTGTGTCTTCACAAACCATACGAAGCCACCTGACCGAAGGACATTTGGGATCGAAGCACCCAATTGTTGAATGTGGCATTTCAGTTGATGGAACGTGGCAGCGTAGAGGTTACTCTTCCATGAATGGGTGTGTCGCAGCTTTGTCAGTTGCCACTGGTAATGTAGTAGACATTGAAATAATGTCGTCATATTGCCCCACCTGCAGAAAAATTTCTAAAATGCCTAGAAGCATTGAGTCGGAAACTTTTGCAGCAGATCACGTGTGCCATAGCAATTTTCAAGGTTATGCGTTAAAAATAGAAGCTGTTGGTGCTACGAGATTCTTCCAACGTTCTATTGTCAAACGAGGCCTTAAATATGCACGTTATTATGGTGAGGGGACTCTAAGGGCTTTATCAGTGTCAAAGATACTTATGGGAAGGATAGCGTCACAAAATATGAATGCATTGGTCATGTTCAAAAGGGAGTAGGTCCGAAATTGCGCAAACTAAAGTCTAAAAATAAAAATCTGTCTGGTAAAGGCAAACTCTCCGACTCTTTTATTGACCGATTGCAAAACTTTTATGAGATTGCTGTTCGTAGCAATGTTGGAAATCTATCCGGTCTTCAGCAAAATGTTATTGCGGCTTTGTTTCATTGCTCATCAAGTGTCAAGAAACCGATGCATGGTCAGTGTCCCATCGGAAAAGATAGTTGGTACTACTACCAGCGAGCACTGTCTTGTGGCAAAAAGCCAAAAGAAAAATATAAAGACTTATCAAATGAAGTGCTAAACATGATTAAGTACACATATGTAGAGTTGTGTACCAAAGAACTGCTTACTAAATGCCTGCATGGCAAAACACAAAATTCAAACGAGTGTTTAGATGACAGAGAGTACCTAAGGAAGTTTTCGTGTGCCTCAAAACTTTAAAATCTGGTGCATTGGATGTTGTGATCCAATTTAAAAGGACTTGGTACCCCTAAAATCACAAACCTTTTTTTTTTATTTTCATTTAATCTTATTCTTTGCATTATTATCTTTCGATTGATATATCACTTGTGCATGTCGAAAAGTTAGAAGTTGAATAAAACTTCATTTGAAAACAAATTAGGCGATTCAGCCACACCCCCTTCTTAGAAAAAAAAGCTAAAAAAAGCGTTTTGATAAAAAAAAATCTAATTTTTAAAGAGAAATAATAACATTAAAAAAATGTGCAATATATAAAGCAGAATATTTCCGATGCAATGCATACAATATTTTTTTTTTCTTTGTGAAATGTGTGCATGTAAAATTTTTAAATTAAGGCATTTTATATTTAAAATTTTATAATTTCAGTTCTTTTTCCTGATATATTTTCATACAAATGTAATACTTTAATATTATAAAAGGAAAAACAGCTAAAATTTCTGTCATGACAAAAAAAAATAACATTTTTCTTGAATTTTCTTGTGCAATTATTACTCTCTAAAAGTTGATCATTTATAAGAATGTGTGGGTTGAAAAAATATGAAAATGCAATTATTTTAAAGAAAAACGTATAACTAATATCTTAAAGTGGTATTTTAAGTTTAATTAAGCTTAAAATAATTATTTTTTCAGAATTATAAATTTTAAACTGGTTTTTCTCAGTTTGTGTTTTTCGAAACCTTAGTGCATTCAAAATGCTACTCCTTCCACAACTATTTACCAATCACTTCCATTTTTTCCTACGTGTCAAAAATAAAGCATGTAATAAAATTAGGAATCCGTTTTGCTATAAACTGAATACTTTTTTTAAAAAAAAAATAAAATGTAAGACATGTTGGCTTTTTCGTTGATTTTTAGCCTGTATATCAACATTTTATTTTTTTCTCAAAAACGAATGAAGTTATTCTAAAATCGATCCCTAAAGTAGTTTAGAACATCCATAAGAATATTATAAAAAAATTCAGGTCAAAAAAATAATTTTTACAAAAGGAGATTTTAAAATTTTCCCAATTTTCTTCAAAAAATTTAAACTTTTAAAATTGTGTGAAATAATATATGAAAATTTTCATCTGTTATCATTTTCTTCAATAGAAACATTGTATAAAATGATAAAATATAATTTTTAAATACGTAAATAAAGAAATTTGCTCAAAGGGTATCAAGTCGCCTTAATGAGGGATACAAGGGTTGTGTTGAAATTTTTAAAAAAACTTAATATAACTCCTGGTTATTTTACTTTAAAATCATACAAACATCTTGACATCAATAGAATTAACGATGTAGAACGACATTCAACACTAAATGTAAAGCAGCGTAGAAAAATTTTAAGAGCTACAAGGAAAAAAAAATCAATGTTTTAGAGAGTAAAGAAGGTGTTATTTATAAATCAGGAGCATTTTAAGTATATCAAATTGTGTTTAATATTAAAATTTGCAGTTGAAATTTTATTTCTGATTTATCTCAAAATGAATTTGTTTAACGTATTGACATCTGACAACGTAAATATCAGAAAAAGTTGTGAACCAAGTTAGTTCAAATTTTATAAATATATTTGTTTTATAGATTTAAAGAACCCCTACTACTTTCATAATTATATAGTTGATATGTTTTTAGTAACTAAGGTATATATCATGCTCATAATAATTTTTTAATGATTTTTCAATGTTCTTTTACTCGAAACTTGATAAAAATTGATTATCACCAGGAAAATAGTACCAGCCCTAAGAAATGTTATGATGATCATCATCAAATTTACAGAAAAGGGATATTTTTGTTTACATTTGAATTATGTGCGTTATTCTAATAATCAATTTAATTACTATTTACACTATGCTTTACTCCCTAATTTTTTTTATGTACTACAAGTAACATATTAAATGTATTTTTCATAGTTTTAAGTTATATTTCATCAGTAAAACATGTTTTAATAGCAAATATTACAGTTTTTAAAAAAAAAATTTTCTTCGAAGGTGTACAGATACCTTAATACACAATTGCTATAACATTTTCATATACATCAATTTTTTTTTTCATTTTAAATGCTGAATTTGTAGACAAATTTTCATTTTAACAAGTTATACAATATGGGAATTTTTCTAAATAAAGAAAATTTTATCGATTTAAACGGAAAATAGTTGTAAGGTACAGTACGACTTTTAACAAGGTAGTGAAATATCAATGCTATATACACATTTAACTGTTTGCTCTAAATATCAATCCACATTTAGTTCCTTTTTGTAAACGTTTCTTGTAGACAGCGTTTACCAAACAATATAGTTGAGAGCAAACACAACAGAATGTTAGAAAATATTAAGAAATTGAATGATAAAATTTTGACTGTTTATTTATTGTTTGCCATAACTTAAAGGTTCTGAAAACTGACATAAAAAGAATTCTACTCGTTGGCACCAACAAAAATACATATTTAAACAAAAAAAATTAGAACTCAGTAGTTTAAATATTATCCAAGTTATTTTTTACTCCTACCACTTCGTTCCACACACGTGTAATCTCTACCTCTTACATCCTTGTGACAACGAGTGAGGATCGACTATATCCACAATGTTGTTGTTGCTCATCTCCATGTGTAGTCAAGCTGACCAAATCCATGATTTCACTCACTCTCAAAAAGGCTAACACCATTAGAAGGTCTTCACAAAGATCTTGTTTTGAAAGCCCCAGGCACTCAAGAATGTGTTCTGGAGATGCCTGGCAAGCAGAACACACAAGTCAGTTTAACTTTGTTTCCCTCCTTAAAAGACAAAGTTCGGAGGTGGCGAGTGGGTGTTCCTGGGCGGAGGGGCAAAGTACGTCCGGAGATTTTTTTCTTCTGGTAGGGCCACACTTGGAGTAAAGGTCATTCCACTATGGCCAGCTGAAAACTGCACGTGGAGCAGCTGAGTCAGTCTTCTACCTCTTGGAGCTCCGGGTTTTGTTGATCACAAAAGCTACACTTTTTCCTCCTTCTATGACTTCTGCACCTATATCCATTATGTACACCAGGTATACTTTTTTTCCAAGATAAAGTATTGGGGGAAAATGAATTTAAGCTAATGTGGGACAATTCTTTCTACCATGACAACATTAATGAAATATAAATTTCACAGAGATTAGTATTTACGAATAAAAGGAACATATAAAAAATTACAGTCAACAACATAATTCTTCAAAAAAAAGTCAGGTGAAACGCCATTGGAAATAGGGCATGCAACACAAAATTTGAAATAGAATATTCCGATAATAATTGGATTTAATCATATCGATTACAAGAGTACTAAATGGAAAATGTATATTTTGTGTATTAAAAATATTCACATATTTGTGGTGAATCATGAATTTCACATGATTTGTTGTTAGTCTTACTCCTTAGATCAATTAAAAACGTATAAATCTTTCAATATTTTTTTTATTGAAGACTAAATTAAATTCATTTTAAATAAAAATCCAATGATTTAAATCTAAAAAAAATACTGTTTTTTTTTCGGATCTAGTAATATCCATTATATTTTATTATTTTACTTCAACTAAAATTGGCATGCATTTCTTTTTAGAGGTTGATTATAGATAAACTACATAAAGCTTATAAAGATGGGCTATATGCGAAATTGATCTTTTAAAAACACATATTTTTCACGCAGAGAAATTGTCAATTTGAGCTACAACAACTGAGCACCGCAAATAAATGCCACAACTAAATACCATGCTAATAGCCAGTGAGGTACTGAAAAGATTTTATGTGGACAATGCGTCCACAATACTGTTGCCTGATTTGGAGACGCTTATTCCTGAATAATCGTCCGAAATTATAGTCGATGCGTTATTGGAAAGTATTAAAAATTTCTCTTTGACAAGTTCAAGTGTTTTCATCTAATTGAAGTACTAGTTATTTCCTACGAGTTGTGATTGTTGCATACACACGCCACGTAATTTGGTCAAACGTGATTTTTTGTGAATATCAGGCTATCTTCCATTCGAATCTGATTTAATGGATTCTCAATCACAACTGCGTTCGGATAGTCCCCCCACCTCGATTATCTGGTTAATGAGCAAGATTTCCATCTCAGACAACATTAGGAAGAAGTATCGCAACAAGTGTTGTGGTAACAGTTAAGCATTTTTTTTTTATTTCAGGAACTACTGAAAGATACAAAAATGTTTGAAAAGAGTCCTTTATACGAAACAATGAAAATCTTACTTGGTACAGGTCTAGTGACCAGGTAAGTTATCCTTATCTCTTCCAAATATAATAGTTTCTTTCTACGATTTTCAATTGTTCATTTAAATGCGTTAATTTGTTTGCTTTATTTCACAAATTATAAGTAAAGCAATAGTTGAAGTAATAGAAAAAATTTTATTCAGTTTTTTGTACTGACAACAGAAGAAAAGTAGATAACTTAGTGTCAGTCTCGTAGTATACGAAAGTGCTTGAATGTTTGCATGTAATAACGCCACACTCTAACCTAGCGTTTCTCAAACTGTGGGGCGCGCCCCCTTTAGGAGGCGTGATAAACCTATGATGGGGGCGCGAACATATTGAAAAGTCGAAAACAAAAGAGTGTTTAAAAAATTATTAATTTATTGAAAATATAGAAAAAAAATACAACTGACATAATAAAAAATAAATACATATTTGCAATGATATAATCCACTTATAAATGTATCAGTACTGCGCAATGTATTTTCTAATTCATTCCTAAATTAAGAACAATTACAGTGTCCCCATGGTCTTGTCACATATAAAATTATATACAAACATTAACACTTGGCGATTTGTATGTTTTATAATTAATCCTTGTATAATGCCAATTAAAAGTTACCCGATTCACTCCTCAATACCACCATTTTCCACTTAAGCGTACGTATGTGGGGGGAGGAATAAATAAGCAAATTGTATGAAATAAGTACATCCTTCGCGAACACTGTTAAGGTCCTTTGATTACATTCCAAAGCCTTCAGAATAAATTTATGGATAGCAGTGCAAAGAACAGATCGTTCTACGGATATACGCATATATACGTCTGGGGAAATTATCGCTTTAACTGAGTGAAACGTTTATATACGCCAGTGGCACTTAACAGGTTTATATCATATTGTAGCTTTAACCTCAAAGTATAGTATCTTTGAATTCAATACATTGTTATTGTATGGAGGGGGCGATCGAATATTGGGTAGCGAATATCGAAAGTTTGAGAAGCACTGCTCAAACCCAAGGTGTGGTCTGGTGAAGAGAACGTGACCAGCTGCCTCTCGCAGCGCATCCCGCGTACGTGTGGCAAAATCTGAGAAACCCGCAATTTCCTCGGGTAAGTACACTTTCAGTTTTTTTAGTTATGTTCCTATTTATGTTTTCACGTATGTTCTGTGTTCATATTTTTTGATGATCTAAGTCTATATTTAAAAAAAAAAAACCTCTTTCACACACAATTTTTTTTTGAATATTTAAACTTAAAATTTAGATTTAATATGTACATTTGAAATACGTAATGAAGCAATACGCGATTTTTAAACTTACTTTGATAAATTAGCTACGAAGCGAGAGGGTTAATATATACACCATGGTAACATGAGTATTTTGAGCCACAGATTGAAAGTGTAACCATACCCTTTCGTAAGGCCAGTCTTTAATGGCAAAAATATTCAACACCGCTGGTCACGAGTTAATGACCCTGACCATCAAGTTATAGATACCGCAGTCACAGCATGTTTAAAAAAATCAAAGCTAGGGAACAGAAATGAAAGCTTTGAGTATCCCAGTCCATAAGAATTAATTATCAGGTATGTTTTATATTCAGCCACATTTCAGTCGGTTCATTTCTTTCAAATATAATATTTTTTCTTCGATATTCAGAGAAATGAATTTCATTGGATTAATTAAATACATTATTTTTTAATTGCTCTATAATATAAATATTAAATTAGTTGAAGTACTAGAAAAGATTTATTCAATTTATTTATTTTATTGGCACAAAGCGAAAACCAAATCATTTGCTGTAAGTTTTGTAATAAATTAAAATAATATGTGTCTTTATTTACGACACACTCTAACCCAGGGGTACTCAACCTTCTCATCTGCTGGGCCGCATACATGTGTCAAGTATTTCATGCGGGCCGGAACGTGAGGATAAATGGGGAGTGGTTAGTGGGGGCAGAAATGCTTTAAGACCAAGATAAATCTGGAAATTTAAAATATGGAAAATTGATCAAAATATTGATCAATGATTTTTTTGAATTATTACTTTTTATATTTTTATTTTATGTTTGTCACTATGGCTAAAGCATCTAAGAAACACTCCTTCACAAATTCTGCATTAGTAAGTGGTTTCATACGATTATCAATAATATATCGAACGTCATAGGATGTCTTTGTTACCACTGAGATATCACCACTGACAAAACACTTTGTTGCTGTTGCAAAGAATATTCAAGGAAGCCTATTTGTCACCTCTCGAAAGAGATCTTCCAGGAAAAGTGTCATTGAAGGATTCTTGTTTATTAGTATTTTTTAAATACAGACCTTTCGAAACAAATCAAACATTTACAGATCCATGCTTGTTTTTCACTAGCAAATAGACAACCTCCCAATCGTCTTGAAACGATATATTTTCTTCGGATATTTTTCACTCGCAACATATGAAAGAAAGTTAAAAATTAGTTCCATCACTATAATAGTCACTACTACACTGTTGTCTTTTATCACTAACCGTAAACGTTCCAAATAGAAAAAGAATATCAATTCATACCCGTACGACACCGATAGAAAAAGCAAAATTGATATGTTTAATTTCTTGACAAAGAATTTCCCCTCAAATTTTTAATTCAATGCTCTTGAATAAGCAAATTTCTTAGAGCAATGGGCCATGACCGTCCCACTTAAAAAGTCTCGGTGGGCCTCAGGTTGAGCTTCACTGTTCTAACTCAACGTGGGGACTACTGAGAAAGAACCTTGTAATTTCTAACCACGGTCAAGTGACGAAAATGAAACCTGGTCTGGCACTCCTATTTCTTAATGGAGCATGATACGATTTATACAAAAAAATTTATTTTAATGATTTTCATACTTTTTTTGGTTTTCTCCTATGTGTATATATGATGTAAAACAGATTTTGTCGTCATAATTTCTTAAAAACTAACCACTAAATTTTTAAGGGAAAAACTGTAAACTTATGGAGTAATTTTAAAAAGCTACTCCTACAAAAATTGACCTACATATATGAAATTTGATTTACAAGTATAAAACTATGTATAAAAATGTTGGTATGGGGTTTGGGATAACGTGATTGGTATTCGTACAATACTTCATTTTATAAATGCTTATTGAAAATTCTTTAAATAAGTGTAAATTATGAATTCAAGCATTTCTTTAAAAAAATAATTATAGCTTTTATTCAAAAATGTATACCATCTTTTGTTCCATGTACTATTAGCAACAAGTGAAAAAAATTTCAATTAATAGACACAATAGAAAAAAATGGCCTTAGCATTTTAAAGGAAGACAAGATAGTTAACTGCTAGGGCATTTATTCCCTTGTATGGAAACGGTTACATCAATCGCATAACTACGCAATCTAATAAACGCTGGTCCGATATGGTAGTTTTTCCCTTCTACCTAAATAAGAAAAGATATTCAGCGACTACTTTGCTCTAAGATCAACGGCTGAACTATATTTTTGATGACATTTCTCTGATTTAGAAAGTACGAATTGTATAAAAAGACAGCCAGTTTCTCTAGAAAATTTTTTTTGCATCTATTGCATGGATGGTGAACCTTTGTGGATGAACATGCCATTTTTTCTAAATAAACATTTATAGAGGTATACACATGCCGAAAAATGATTTTGTCTTGTGATTATTGGGAAAATAACAAAAATAAATACTAATAACTCACAATTCTTTATTTACTACGAAAAACTATGTTTTGTACTTTACAGTATTAAGTGTTTTAGTTATACGTGTAGTTCAAATTAAAGTAGTAAAATTAGTGTGTTTTCTGTTGTTGCAAATTATAGATGAAAAGTAACTTATATTAGGATCATAAGATGTTACTTTTAGCAGAACGCATGCTGAATAGGAGACATCTGCCAAACGGGTTTTAATGTTTTTCAGCTGTAGGTAGATGAAAACATTGTTAAAAAAGTAGGGTCTAGATTCTTCAAACGCTGAAATGTGTCTGGAATCAAATTCCATGTTTCCAAAAAAATTCATTTAATTACTAGCATTTTTACTTATTATTGATTGTTAATATTTCTGTTTCAATGAATTCTAGCTTTCTCCTTTTCCTCAACAATTTTTTTGAATCCATATCGCAATAGACTTTAATTAATCAGTTTCATTTCGCATTTTTCAATTTACAACAATTCGAATTGGAACAAGTTCAGTTTATTAAATGAATTCACATCAAAGTACATAAAAAAAACTTGAGCGTTTCTAAGAATTCTTTGAACTTCGAAAATCTCGCTGTAAACTGTGACCCATCACTTACGTTTATTTGTAATACTTCATATAGAGCTTTGTTACTTTGAATTAAAATGAAAACCGTTTTGACCGGTGGAGTGCCCAAAATATTGTGTCGCGTGTCATCAAAGGCAAGCGTTCCACTGGTTCGCCATCCCTTATCTGTTTTGAGGTTCTCCCGATGTTTGAAGCAGATAATATGGTTTTCAATTAATCTATTCTATGAATCAAATATCACTTCAAATTTAACCTTTTTTATTTGTATGTGTATTAGGTAGATTCCAAATCAAATCTGAGGAATCTTAGGATTTCACAAAACCATTTTCTCCTCATACTTTTTATGTAAAAATTTAAACTCCATGAAAATGACCATAAGGAATGGATATATTACTCCATATACGTCACGAGTTTATAATATTTCAATAAAAGCATTTTCTTTTATGGTAACAGTCCAATTATCTGTTTCAAGCACACGTCTTGCATCTGTTTCAGCGTATTTTTTGACGTGCAAAAATATTACAAATAACAGCTAAGTACTCAAAACACTTCCAGCTCTCACAGGCCTTTAGCAAAAGTTGCTGGTCCTGTAGCCTGGCTTGTGGTATTTGTCTTGGGAACTACCTGGACCTTTTTTTTTTATTTTCACTTATTTTCTTCCATGTCCCATCTGGAACAAGATGATTTTCATCTTTTATCAGATGTAGCACCTAACGAATCTTTATTTTTATCCGAATCGAATAATGTACGGTTTTCACAATTAATTTCTTCCTGTCCTCCTTTTCTTTCGGATAATTCACCACCATCAGGTTCATTTTCAAAAATGTCTCGTAAATGTGCATTTATTACATCAAGTGTAAGATGTTTTATTCGCGACATTTTGAGATTATTTCTTCGACTAAAGAAGAGAATGTGAAATAAAACACTATCAATTCAGAAAAAAAAAAACAATTTCGCTAGCAGCAGTAATGTCTACAGAACTATCCATGCTCTCAACAATAGGGCTGGAAGGAAGATAGGGGGGAAATTTATTATTCCGTTAAAGCAGACATTTTACTCATCCCAAGGTCATGAGGTGTGAAAAATACTAGAGAACTTCACTAAGGAGTCGCTTCAAATTCTTTGGGTGTTCTAGGGGTATTGACTTTTATTTAATTTATAAAATGAGCAACTAATTTGTAATTTTCAGAATAAATAGACATCTATAAAACAATAAAATTCACGGAAGGAAAATAACTAGAATCGAAATTTTGAAGAGATGCGAGTTTTTCAGCAACTCTTGGAGTCGAGAAACTCCACTGGGTGTTCTAGTGGTTAATAATATTCATTGAAGAAATTTGTATTTTAGAATATATTCTAAAAATACAAGTATGTATTTAAATAACATTTCATTTAGAGAAATAATAATTAAAAATACTTCATTGTTAAAAAATTAGGGAAAAAATATAAATGAAACGTAATAAGGCGCAAGAGCAATTGAAGATTTGAATCAAATTTGGCTTTAATTCTGACAAAAGAGTAATCCTTTGTAAATGAGTTAATTGTGTATTTAATAAAGTGATAATGAATTTTTTTTTTTTGTATTTAGCGAATAATTTTTCATATAAATACATCGCAGTTTCAACACATTTTTACACAATCGTGTGAATTATTATAAAGATCTACAGCCCGGGTGACATTTTTCACGTTTACTTTACCCATTTATCTGAAGAAGAAACATTCGAAATAATTTTCCAGTATGCATTCTAGATTTTTTTGAAATTAGATACAGTTAAAACAATTAAAATATTAACTTCGTATCTTTTATGTTATAGTTACGATGAGACATAAATATGAAATTATTTAAAAATATGTCTTATACATATAAAACAAATAATGAGTTATGTAATTAATATTCTTTATAACCGAAAAAAAAAAAAATTAATGATATTTATTTATTTATTCATTATTTTTCTTGTTTAAAGATGTTTAAAGAAATGCCCTAACATAATCATACTCATGAAATCATTACTTGATAAATAAAACTTTCTACATTTTGTTTTAAGATTAAGAAAAACAAGAAGCTAAAAAATGCTGTTTTGTAAGATATATTTATTAGGATCTTATCTCTCTACTCTCTTGTATATTCATTCATTTATTTAAAATTATTATAAGCAACTACTGTTTTAACTCATAATAATTGATTGAGTAATTATTGTTTTATTTGGAATTCGTTGTTTCATTTCAATTTCATTTATAAAAGGAATAAACTCTAAAATCGATTGTATTACCTTCTTTCTTGAAGCTCTGTCGAAAAATGGAAACCACGACGCAAATTGCTTAATCCTTGCTTTAATCACGACATGCTAAAAGGATATTTTGAAGTTTTCAATATTCATTCTCGAAAATTGATAAATTTTCTTAAGCGAGAAACGGAAAAGGATTATTCAGATATTAAAAAGGCTTTAACTAGCGCTGCATTGGACATAATATGCGGTAAGTTGATATAAAAAAACACATAAAATGTTTTCTTGCTGCAATATATAACAGGAGATCCCTATTTCTCACCTTAATACACACAAAACAAAAAAAATATAAAAACTTGATGACTAGTAGCAACGTAGTAGCAACTACATTTCCTTGATTTTTTTAAAGATTTGTGAAATATATTGGTAATAGTTACGTGAATAATTAGATTTAATTTTATTGGAACTATAAATTAAGCTTTATCTTGCTTTTTCCATTACAAACATAGCTGCTAAACAGATGTATAATTTGTAGTTACAAAAGTCGAAAACCTTCTAGTTTATATATATGGTTTTCTCATATAGGAAAGCACAAAAACTATTATATTTATTTCATAATGTGAAAGATTTATCATGATACTGAAGAATAATTATACCTCATTTCCTTCCAGCATTACTTGACCAACTGATATTATTGAATAAACAGAAAAAAAAACATTTCATCCTGTCAAAAATACTAAGAACAATCCAAAAATTATTTTAAATATTAAATATTAGTTTTTAGTTCAAGAGAGTATCAATGTATCTATTCTAACTTCTCATAATAAAGATTATCATTGCAGATGTCTCTGATTATCTTTAAGACACCTGATTCATCATAAAATTTCTCACTGATACTCACTTTTTCACCTTGCAACTAAAGAGTTATTCGAGTCTGAACAGTTTTATAGAAAACTTTTAACAAACACAAGAAATATTAGTCTTTAATCGTATAACGATATCAATTTTGCCAAGGTTGTTTTAATTGTTTCTAATGATATTGCTTTTTCTCTCTTTCTCTCTCTCTCTCTAGTAGCACTTTCGGTAACAAATCTCTTAAATGTTAAAAATCAATAAATTTAGAATAAATTAAAGAATCATTGAGTGAACAATCTATTTAAGAGTAGATTACCATAATGTTTTTGCTATATAAAATGCTTGAATTGTCTTTCTGTTATTATGGAAAAAAATATGAGAGCACATTTTAATGCATGCAAAATATATATGAGTAGCATTTAAATCAAAAGAATTAAATAAATGTATTTTTATGAATAAAACACTCCATCAAAATAGTGGATATCGAATAAATTGAAATAATATGACAATCCTGATGAACGAATGAAAAAAATTAGGTCAATTTTTTAAAATGTATTACTATAAGGAAAAATGGTCCATCATAGCGATGTCGAATTAATGTTTCTATACTTTTTAAATCAAAGCCCCATTCTCAGCTGTAAAACTTTTTAAACGTAAAAAAGATTAACAAAAATACCACAATTGATTTCATGATAAATTGCTTCGTCAAAATATCGGAGTGTAAGCTAGAATTATAAGCAAAATCACGGCTTCCAAATCAACAGTGCTAAAATTTATTTATTGTAGGAGTAGTTTCTTCAAAAAATATTTATCCAAATAAAATATTTAACTCTGTCTCAAAAACAAAATATTGGATAAATACAGCAATAAATAAATATAGAAAAAAATATCTATCCTCAAAAAACTGCATGCAATTTAAAGTTTTACATTCTGAGGTAAGATGATCTGGTAGGAGGCACCTCCCTCTAGGGATTGGATTTCCGCAAATTCCGTTATTAGCGGATCTCCACTCAATAAGAGAAACGTTTGAAATATTTCAAGTATGTAGGTCTATTAGTTCAAAAAACTGGATTTTTTCTATGAATAACGCCTCCACAAACCTTCTTGAAATTCTATTTTTTCGGAACCCGTTTTCAGCGAATCTCTACTAAACAAAAGAAAAACGTTTGCTGAATTCCAAGTCCTTAGATCTAATATTTGAAACATGAGATTCCTTTTTATCTATTGCGAAGCCTTAACCTTTATGGGGGGCCTATTTTTCTAAAACTTGCTTTTAATGGATTTTTTGCTCAACAATTGAACATGTTTACCAAATCAAAGTATTTATGCTTTGTAGCACCATTACAGGAATTTATTCTTATGCCACCGCGTTGAAGACAACATAAAAAAAATGTAATGTGATCCATCTCTTGTACAGGTTAAATTTCAACGGTATCAATACTCAAATCCTAGATTCGACACAATCCTCTCCAGCCATGAGATTGTGACTATGATCATAAGACTACCGTTGTCACCGATTAAATTTGAGAGCTAAAACAAACTATTTCATAATTACGCATTCTAACGTGTAAATACGTTTCTAAAATTCTTAAATATACATAGCTGTACTTTACTATGTAAACATCTAAGCTTATTCTCGTATTTAAGCTCGTGTTAAGTACAATTTTGTATTTTTCATATAAGTATTTCATGATGATTCCTTTTTTTGTGTATTCATCATGCATTCCATTGGAACAGTTTTATAAGAATTTTAATCAGTCTATTCCCTCTCCTCTTGTCTCAGTGTCGATAAAAGTAGGATACAAGTCACATACTACATGTACTTATATTCTCTTTCTTGTTTTTCAGAGACAATGTTAGGTTTTTCCATTGGAGCACAAGAAGATGTTGATTCGCCATATGTAAAAGCTGTAAGAATGTAGGTTCTCGGTAGGAAATCTGTTTAATAACATAATGTGCCACGGACTTTCTTCTAATAATGAATTTTAGGTCAATGATAGTAAATAAATTGAACTAGAATATAAACATTTATTTTTAAATAAAAAGTGGATAACTTTTTAAAATATTTTACGATTGTAATTTTATTTTATATAATTTTGATAAAAATGTTTTTTGGTAACTAATTTTTTCAATTTGAAATGTATGTCACTTTATTGTATCTTCTAGTATAAATGGTAACTTCTAGAAACTTCACAAACTTTGATCAAACACTGTAATTCATTCATTTTGAAACTAGTTATTGAAGGCAAAGGCTTTGATACTCAGGATCATGTAACGCTTCAATTCCTAGCCTTACTTTCAAACGGTTATTTTTAGCAATATCAGGAATCATATTTGTACATTACCCCTAACTTGTGACTAAACTATTGACATTAACTTCTAGACTGTTTTAGATTCTAAAAACCTTATGTATTCGAAAGAAAACAGATATAAATATTTTGAAAATTATCTTGTAAGCGTAATTTTGAATCCTAGTAAGATAACATTACCCACACATAATCATAACATCCCCACGAGAAATCCATAATCCATAAATCCTTCTGTAGGCAATGTAAAGTACAACTCAAACTACATTCTTTCACATGCCGTAAAATCAGGCGTATAACACGTACCTATACTTTTAAGCCGATTTTTTAAAAATTTTTGGGTATATTCGCCGTATAACGCACAACCCTTTTTTATGTTTTGAAGCGAATTATTCGAAATATTACCCTGAGTTTTGAAAAAAAAAATATAGTATACTTTTAGAACTACAACGTTTATAAGGATCCCATTTTTTTTAGATAAACAGAATTTCGATTTATATGTAGAAGTCTTATTTCTTTTTTAAGTACATCTCTCTTTTTTTAAGTTATCATTTAATTCCCGGTGCGTATAACCATGTACCTGTAAATTTGAATGTTGTTTTTTGTTAAAAGTCCACGTTATTCACCGGATTTTACGGTAATTTGTTGGATGTATAAATGTATTAAAAAATTACAATTTGTATGGGTTGTTTATTAGCAACAATGTAATAAGTTGAGAAAGATACTCTAACATATTTTATAAAAAGGCAAATGATTGCATATACTTGCATTTATAGCATATTTATTTCATTGTGATTTTTGTGTTTAAGGTATAAGGTTACTTGCGAAAACTTTTTTTTGTTGAAAAAATGGAGATATGAGAATTTTTTTGCAATTTTTAGATTTATTTAGAGTATTTTAAGGAAAAATCTTAAAATTGAAAACAGAGGAAAATTTATTATTATTAAAATGAGAAAAAACTGGTGAAAATGTACAAAAAATTACATAAACGGGGCACGCTTTGTACAAAAATTTTATTAACAAGTTTTCAATTCTTCAATTTTGATGTGTTACCTTGTTATTCATGTTTGAAATTATCTTCAGGATAATAGATACTTCAATTTTTTACAGAAACTAGAACACTCTATCTTAGTGACTGTATGAAATTACTTAAGAAAAAAACAGTGATTATATTAACATAAAGGACTGTAAATTTTGAAACAAAACAGTGATTGATATATTTGTAGGTCAAAACACTTCTACTAATAAACAAAATATTCAAAAAAATTAAGCATATTATTTTCAAACATTTTTGAGCAATCGCCGTCCCCGTTTGAGTTTTCGGAAAAAAAAACATTCCGAGTAAAACGCATTTTAAAGTTTGACATCTTGTGTAAAGTTATGGCACTTTATTTAGTTAAAACACTTTTAGCTTTTGTTCTAGAAAATGGAAAATAAAAAAAAAATTGGTATTTTTATTAAGCTAATAAAATGGCCTGTAAAATACAATCATAAAAAATTGTGTATTTTTGAAAAAAATCATGACTTTAGTATATTCGGATACCTTAAATGAACAACAATGTTTACTAATTGAATTAATTTAAAAAAATAAACAAATACAAATTAAAGAATCGGAAATCACGTGAATCGACATATCTTACCTTTAAGAAAAAAAATAATCACATGGATATATTAACTTAAACTCTGTCCATAATTTCAGATATACGTTGTTTTAGTTTAAACAGAAAATTATAAGAAGTAGAAATTATTCCTTTTTATATATAGTACAGGAAATAAATATAAAAAGTATTGATTTAAAAAGAATTTCTCTGATAATTGAAATTCAGCAAAAAAAGTTAATTTTCTTAATAATAGTCTAGATGTATAACATCCTAAAATCTATTCTTTCGAAATGATATTAATTATAATATCATGATAGTTTTCATTTTTTTTCTAGATTTGGAGACATCTTTATGAAAAGAATATTTAAATTTTGGTTGTGGCCCCACTTCATTTTTAGGTTATCAGGCGATTACAGAGAAGGGACGCGCTATGTAAAAATGTACTATGACCTAGCTCGCTCAGTGAGTCTTCTTTTTTTACTTATCTGTAATTAGAATTATATTAAAAGAGAAACAATGTAGTATAAATTATCGATTGCATTTTAATTTGTACTTAACTGAAGTTATAACATTTCGTAACTTATTCATAAGCCTGATTATTTTAGAAAAAAAAAAGTTTCATATTTATGTATGTGCAAGAATCTTTTAAAAAAATGCAACATTTCTTTTTTTCTTTTTTTTTATTTCTTCTGTTTTTATTAAACAAAATCTGTGTTATTAGTAACCTGAATAAAATGTATCTGTAGAATTATATTTTCAATTTTTTTTTGAAAAAAACGTCGTTAAAGATATTCGGAATTTAGTACTATGCCACGCAATCTTTAGAAGTTATCACTAACATTACCCATATTAAAACAAAATTAACGAATAAAAACTCTAACACTCCAGTTTATCAGGTCTATGCATTTGAAAAAAAAGTGCATCTTACAATACTTATAGATATACTTTTTAAAAAAAAATAAATATTCGTTTATACTAATTCTCTATTAAATAAAGTAAAATTAATTCTGAATGTATGAAAAATGTCACAAAGGAAGTTTTGTGTATTGAGATTAAATAGGTGTAAGTACGCAATTTGTTCTGAGTTTAATGAACGTCGCACTTTGAACTAATACGAATGTTAGTAGAGATGGAATCACAGTCAAGTAACGAGGACTACTTCTTTGCACCCTCACTATCCAAACTTCACACTATGCCAAATAGAGCTCTTCTAGTCTGGACCAATTCAACATGAATCAACTCTTCTGCGTTGTTGCTCATTCACTAGCACGAGCATTTGAATTTGACCAAGTAGAGACCTTCTAGTCTAGAAAGATTAAACATGAATCAAATCCTCTCCATGGCTGCTCATTCACTAGCATCAGCAGTTGAATTTGACCGATTAGTAGGGCCATTTTTAACCTTCCCGTTACCCTAGGCACTTCAAATTTTTGCGCCTCTACCACTATTTACAGAGAACCCCCTACTTCACTTCTTATATGGTCGGTTTTGTTTCCCTTGACTCTTTTCTCTTTCATTGTCCTGTTAATGTGTGGAGAGTCCTTCCATTATCCACTAAAAACCCAAAGCCATAAGGAAAGAGAGTGATATGGTTTGGTCACTCTTGTTCAATTCTTACCTTTTGGCATCACGGCCCCCTCCTCCCCCAATAAGTACATTAAATTAATACAAACGTGCAGAATTATAGTATAGAGTATACATTATCGTATGAACCTATTTATTATCAATTTTTTAACTTGTTTATCTCATTTAACTTGTTAATTTTCTTACTAATTTTTACTTTTAAACATCCTGACAGTTGATTTACAGCCATTGTACTAGTGCAACAAAGAGTTTCTTCGAGCTTTTTTTCAACATTGCAAAATCTTTAATGATATCTTTATAATCAATTTCCATGGTTATATCATTCTGTGTGAATAAAAACATTAAACTACTAAGATTTTCATTATCCAATTTAGTTCTCATGTCCGTTTTAATTCTCTTAAGGGCAAAAAAGCTTCTTTCTTCTGTACAGTTTGTCACAGGAAGAGTCAAATAAATCCTCATTTCCACATCTAATTTTGGGAAGGCATATTCTAATTTGCTGTTTCTTTTGTAGGAAAAGTTTCCTCTCTCTTGTGGCTGTTATTTTTTCCCCTTTCATGTATATTTTGAAATGCTGACACTCTTTGCAGAAATTGTTCTTCATCGATGTCCTAGGGGGAACTTTGAACCAAGTATTTCACCTGTTTTGTGATTTCTTCTTGCTCCTTTTAATGAATATTTCTGAATATCTCGAATTTTGTGTTGAGAACTCCGTAGCAATCCCTTCTTTTGTTTAATTGTACTACAATATTGTTAATAATTAGCAAGAAAACTCCAGTTCTAAATCTTTCATTTGGAGACATTCTCTCAAAATTTGAGTCTCTTCTCATCTGAAAAAAAATTCCTTTTTCTGATTTTTCATAGTTGGGCTCTAACACGTTAGCTATATATATATATATATATATATATATATATATATATATATATATATATATATATATATATATATATAGTTGCCATATATTTGCCTCATAATCATCAAATTTGGATTCTTTTTTCAGGTAAAAACCGTTGGTACTCCTTAGCACGAAGGAGATCAAGCTCTTACTTTTGCAGTATTTCACTGGTTTTTCCCACCCTTTGTATGATTTATTCCGTAATCATCGATAATAAAGTAGTCTGAAAACTTTCTAGGGTTGTGTTGAATTCTTCAGCTGTAACTTGCGTGTTAGGTGTGTCTGAGTATTGTCTTCAATTAAATCTTCAAGAAAGTTCTTGATTTCGTTACGACTTTAACTTGAGCTCTGAGAAGATCTGCCCATGCAAACCATCTAGTTCCACGCAACGATGTTAACATAAGAAATCTATGTTCCGTTTTCAACTTTTGTTCATTGCTTCTTCACATATAATCTCTTAATACGTTCTATCTGTAAGTAGATGACGGAAGAAAACTGTAAAGTCCTTGTACAAAAGTAAATAATACAATAGCTTCATTGCAGGATTTTTCCGCAGCACAAAACAAACAGCAAAGTTTAAGGAAAGGCTACACATGGTACGAACTCAACAAAGACATTTTCTTCTTGTGTTCTCGACAGAAGAACCGAGCACACTTCTGACATGTCTGAAACATTATCGTAACTTTGGTCCCGAGAGTTTTTCAAATCTAGTTTTTCTTCAAGCAAGTAGAGGGCTGCTTCTTCCATACCTTGAGCTTTATGAGAGACGCCTGATTACACTCGTAGAAGGCGTTCCTTGGCGCAGGTTTCGTATTGAAGTGCTACACTCTGTATGAAGCGTAGGTTGTAGAGTAAATAATGAGCGAAGAGTAACGTGCAATTTGATCTCTTTTAAGATTTCCTGCATGCCTCTTTTGCCCATCACGTCTATGAACTCACTACAAATGTCAGACAACAGACAAGAAGTACTCCCTTTACCTTTGTTGCCATATTTTGTCAGATATCGGGAAAGAAACGGATCAAAATCATTTATGAGTTCAAGGCCTCCTAAGAAAAACCCGTTTGTTGTAGATCCATGTTGTGCTGGTCATCGCACCTTAATGAAAGGCCTCTTGACGACAAATATTTCACAACGGAGACGATACTAGTAAAGAGATCTGACCATTACTTCATACCTTTGTCATATTGACTTTTGACTGCATCCTGCACTGTGCACCCTTTTCCTAACAAAAGAAATCAATATATTTGCCCTATGATTGTCTGAGCCTATCCCTACCCCATGCTGCGAAGTAAGCGTGAAGGAATTCTTCCAATCATTGCAGCCAGTTGGTAAAACTCCACGTTTTCTCAGGCTGAAGGAGAAGGTAATAAAAAAAATACCTGGTCTTTCGATTTTGAATACACCAGCCAGACTCTCTTATACTTCTCTTCCCTCGGTAGCACATCAAATAATAACATTGTTAAAAGTCTGCGCTTAATTTTTGCGCCTTTATAACAATGCTCAGAATTAGAAAAATCTGCTTCTAAGTCTTGAGTTAAATTTGATTTAAGTATTTGTATGTTTGTACATTATCTTTTATATTCTATGTACCTAGGTCCCCTAGCTCAAACCCACTGTCAAGAACAATTTAACGGATAGGCATATACGTATATATCACTGTGAATGCGTGTTTCATTTTTTATTATATAAGAATGTATTTTACTCAGTAATTATTTTTAATTGCAAATGATTTTATGAAATTGATAATTTTATTTTCGATTTTTCACGATATGCTCGTCCTCTAATCTAAGAAGGATTATAATGTCCACTTAGGGGAAATGCCCATAGTTTGAGAAACGCTCAAAACAATTATTTCGAGTTTTGAGAACAATTTCTTTACAATATGCATGAAACAAAATATGATTTGGGGAAGAAAGGCCAAACGATTTACAAAATAATTTGAGCGATATCGAAACAAAAGTTTGATAATTTATATATAAAAATGAAAAAGAATAATTGGGTTTTTAATAAACACTAGGCGACTGTACTTTCTCTGTAATTTTTATTTTTTCACACTCTAAATTTTTTCGCCCCCAAATATTTTGAACCCTAGGGATAGGCCTAGCAATCCTAAGCTGAAAAGCAGGCCTACCAACTAGAGGAATTTTAGTCTAGACAGATTGAACATGAATCAACTCCAATCCATCTCTAATCATTTAATAGCACAAACATTTAAATCTGCGACAAGATTAGAACAATCCCATCACCAGATAACGATCATGGCTACTTAACTACCGTGGTCATTCCACACCTGAGTTAGCACCTCCCCTCTGCTTACTTCCACAACATGTAAATTGATGGAATTTGAGCCTTGCCGGATTGAGCCTTTCCACACATCAGGGCACATAAGTAGTATTAGGATTCACACCTGCGACTCAACAAAAAATCTATATCCATCTCGCTACAGGCATTGATCCCTCGTCTAGCCTGGGCACTTGCAAATACACAAATAAGGAAATGCATATAGTTTCAGTGCTGTTAGACACATCCCAGACCGAATAGTTAAAATTTATACGTTAAAGTTATTATAACTCTTATATCATATTATTATATATCGTATAATGAGGTTTATGTTATTGTGAGCATTCAGTTTAAAATAAAATTACATGGCTATTGTCTACAAGTAAAATAACGAGTTTTCTTAAAAAGTTAAATAAATTAAAGTAAAATAAAAAAAATAAAGAACTGTTTTTTTATATTTTCTTTTTGAATAAAATCAGAATTAATTATTTTAAATCTATAATTTTTCAGAATACATTATTTTTTTTTATTTAAAACTTCTATTTAATTTATCGGAATATTAAGGGGAACAGTACGATGCATTAGACAAAAATCAGTCAAGCAATCAAATTTAATTTTTTTAGATTAAATTATCTTTTATATATTTTCTATAATATAACACAATTTGAAGCTCTGAGCTTAAAAAACGCGGAATTAGGATAATTACACTTCCGTTTTTACTCATTTGTTATTGTTGTGTGTTTCAAACCGGGGTATATACAAAAGACAGTTGAACAGAAACATACAACACAAACACAGATAAATATAGACTTTATTACAAGGGATGATGCCAGCCTATAACAGAAGATGCGTGCTGCTTTCCCTTCGAGACGCGGGAATCCATTTCAAGGGAAAGTCCGACTTCTTTTCCCAGAGATACATCGATGCTTTATTCGAGATTCGAACCCGAGCTCACTCGATTACAAGCGAAGTCGATTAAAAGCCAACCACCATACAAGTTAGGGTAGTTTTTATTTACATCTCAACGGCATTAAAACATTAACATTAAAATTTAACTGGCTTATCTCAGAAAGATAAAATAAAATGTTTGTCTTCATTTATGATGCTAAGACTTTTTTATCTATTGTACCAAATGCTTTAATATTTTTCTAATACTAATAATACATAAAACAAAAGTTTGTACGCATTTTTGAATGAAAGCAATGCTCATTTTCCTTAATAGAATTGAATTTAAAGAATTTATACCTTTTCCTTAATAGAATTGAATTTAAAGAATTTATACCTGTTTATATATATATATATATATGAATTTTCTGTAAGCATTCATAAAAAGAAGTATTGTACGAATACCAATCACATTATCACAAAACCGATACCAGCGTTTGTTATTCATAGTTTAACGTACTTGTAAATCAAATTCCTTGTGTGTACGGCAATTTTTTTTGCAGAAAGAGTATCATTTTAAAATCACTTCATAAATTTTAAGTTTTTATCTTAAAAAAATAAATGGTTAGCGCTTCTTATGAAATTTTGAGGAGAAAAAATCCGTTTTACGTAATACATACACATAAGCGGAAACAAAAAAAAACACTTTGTATATCATCTACTCTATTAAAATTCGTAGGTAAACAAACGCATCTAATTAGAGATGTAGGAATGTAGCCCAATTTTCTCATGAACCACAAAACGCAGAAACTCGATAAATCAACCAAAAGTTTGGGAATTATCCGAGGAAGCCGTTTTGATCATTTGTATTCCAATATTCCAATTATTTAAAAAAATATTAATTAAAAACCTTAAAAAGCATAGTTATACACGTGGCGCCATCTGCAGAGAATCGGAAAGGACATTTAAATTTTTTTTATTGGAATGAAAAAGGTTAAAATTAAAATGAAATAAATGAATTCTTAGTTAATTAAAAAGTACATTGTATATTATTATTTTGGATCAAAATATATTTTAGAGACATTTTTTACTCTTAGCATCGTAATCGTTTTCTTTTTATTGCTTCACATTAATAATTTTATAATTCTAACGCACGGCTGTTAAGACCTTAAAACATCGGAAAGATCATTTTAAATTTTTTTTAGTGGAATGAAAAAGGTTAAAATTAAATAGGTTATTTTTTTAGGCTAATTCCTTAAAAAAATTTGAAATAATTTTGTATTTTTGAAAATTTCTATTTTTCTGTTTATTTTCATACATAAACTATTCTTTTTTTTTTAAAAAAAATTACTTTTGCGTGTTTCCAGTGGCTGCAGAATTAAACGAAAAAAATTGCCTAAAATGTCAGTAATAATTAAATAATTCTAATTACATTCTTTATTTTTGTTTCAAACTTTTTGACAGCAGAGAATCGGAAAGATCATTTAAAAATTTTTTTGGTGGAATGAAAAAGGTTAAAATTAAAATGAAATAGCAATTGATTGATTCATATAAATCTCAAATCTGTTTCATTATTTTCTCACGAAAATTTTTTTCCGCATACATTATATGTAATCTACAAAGATTGATAAATATTTTAAAAATTACGGTTAAAAAAATGTGTCTTTCATTTTTTTTCCTTTTGCGATAAATACGTAAACATTACTCTTTTTAAAGTTTTTTGTTTAAAAAATACCGCTGTTTGCAATCGATAAATGAAGTTTGAAACATTAACTTAAAAATGAAGCCCGAAAAAGTTTTTAACTTTAATAAGTAACGAAATGAGAGAATTTAAAAAAAATCTTCATTTATTTTAAAGCTCAATTCAATGTTTTCTCCGAAGGAACAGGCAGCGTGGCTGTTAAACCCGCTGCTTTATAAAATGGTAGTTCCCAGGTTCGAAACTGAAGAGGAAGAGACATTCAATTTCGCATTACGCTAGTTCTTAAAGTTTAATTCTTTTTAGAGGAATGGAAAATGTTAAAATTAAATTAAAGTACAAAATGTTTTTATCAGATAGGTTTCTTAATGTTTTTTCAGTACATGTATATATATATATATATATATATATGCTTTCTCCATACTGTTTTTTTTCTAACTTATATATATATTTATATCTTTAATCAAACGTTCAGAAAAAAACAATCGTTTCAATAGCTATCTGTAAATTATTATTTTATTTATTACTTATAGAAATATGACTTTAATAATTATATATATATATATATATATATATATATATATATATATATATATATATATATATATATATTTTAAAAGGATTATTTCTATTATTTCATTATTAAATGAATTCTTTGTTAAAAGTACATCGTCTATTATTTTGGATCAAAATACATTTTAGAGACATTTTTAAGCTAACTATGTGTTACGATTGATGGATTCATGAAAATCTGAAATTTTATTTTATTATTTTAGATTCTTAGAAACTAACTATTATTAAAAAATGCTGAACGTTTTTTGTTTTACTCTTAGAATCAAAATCGTTTCCTAATTATTGCTTCCCATTAATAATTTTTTTAAATTCTAACGCAATATTTTTTTAAGTCTTACATCGAAATTTGAAGCTATATCTTATCTTTAAGAAGGAGGGGAAGATATAACAATAATTTTATTCTAAAAAAGAAAGAGTGTTTGGGCTAAGAAAAGGGGAAAGAAACCTATCTTAAATTAAAAATAAATAAAATGGAACAAATTTCGAAAAAAGGAAATTTTTTGACATAATTTTAGAAATCACTCACATTGTGCGCGTACTGACACACACAAAAATGCTGGTGTCACAAAGAAAATAGTGAGCCCGGGCAACGCTGGGGTAGCGGTGTAAAGGGGTTGGAAGTTATTTTGAAAAAGATAATTAGAGAGAGAGAGATAGAGAGAGAGAGAGAAGTTCTGATTTTGTGAAAGAAAGGCAAAGTTTGTAACAGTAGAGATAGCCTGTGCAACGCCGGGCCATGCAGCTAGTAGTATATATAATTGAAGAGATTTTTGAAGATAATATGGTAATTTTTTTGCAGGAAGAGAGACAGAATAGAATTTTAAACTCACTTCATGAATTTTAAGTTTTTACCTCAAAACAATAAATGGATAGCTTCTTATGAAATATTGAGCTGAAAAAATTTGTTTTACGTATTACATACACATAGGCGGAAACCATAAAATCTTTGGATACCATTAAATTATTAACTTTTGTGAAAATCGTACCATGTCCCCTTAAACATTTACAACTTAAATGAAAATCTTAGTAGCAACAAACATGTGATTTTCTTATCATAGTATATTCTGCAAACTTATTTTGGATCTATTCATAGGCATTCAACGAAAAAAAGAAAGAATATTTAAGTAATAACAAAGGAGGTTGTAAGAAAAAGCGGAAGGCATTAATAGATAATTTGATAAAGCTCCATTTGGATTCTCAAGAGTTAAGTGAAGAAGATGCATTAGAAGAAATCGTTACTTTTATTATGGCAGTACGTATATATTAATTTATTTTTATTTAAAGCTTCCATAAAAACATGTAATGTATCATATTTTTAAAAAATTCCATATTTTAAAAAACTGCAGATTTTAGGAAATTATATATTTTCAGATTATCGAATAGCAAGGTGAATTTTACTTAACCTAATGAGCATGTTAAATAAAAATGTGTATTTCTTGGAGAATAATTACATCAGATAATAAATAGGAAAACAATATAAAGTATAATGTGTTTCATCTGATACTTGTCTTTACTTGATATGTTTGACTGAGAAAAATTTAAGGGTGTTTTTAAATTAGCCGATATTTCCACACTTTCATAAATGGCTATAGAAATACAGTCAGTTAAATCCAAAACATGCACAAAAACGTTCCAAGTGTAATCGAAAACCAGAACTTCCCTCTTACGATGAACAAATTCAATGATAGAAATAAAAAAGTTCTAACATTGAAAATTTTTAAAAATAATATATAAATCTCTTCTGGTGATTGATAAGATTCCCTTTTTCTCTTCGTTTTAAACTTTTCCCATTGTCATGTTTTTTCAACTTTGGGTGACTTTTTTTTGTTTTAATCTTCAAAGTTGAAAAGTATGCTTTAAAACAGTGCTTCTCAAACTTTCTATACTCGCGACCCATTTTTTAATCATAATTTTCATCGCCCTCTTCTTACATACAATAATAATTTGTTGAATTCAATAATTATATACTTTGATGTTAATCTACAATACAACCTTAATTATAAATGGTACAAACTATCAAAATAAGTTCTAAGTTTCTATATAATTTCATGATCTACCCATAGAGTTACTGATACTTATTAAACTTGTCCTTGAGTTAGTACTGTTAAATTAATTGTGAAATACATGGTGCATTACTGATACATTTATAAGCGTATTATATCAGTGTAAATGTGTATTTTACTTTTTATTATGACATAATGTATAATTTTTTTTGTTTCCTTTCAGTAAATAATTTTTTAAACATTGTTTGTGTTTTCGACTTTTCAAAATACTCGCCCCCCCCACCCCTTGTAGGGTTATCATGCCTCCTAGGGGTGGTGCCCAAAGTTTAAGAAACGCTGCTTTAATATCTATTTCCGATAAGAAAAAATAATTAAGATATACACAAATTCATAAAAATTATATATCTGCAGTTAAATCATTTCAATAATAAATATTTTCATTGTATTTAAGCTCGTTTTATAAACAAATTAAAGATTAAAAGAAAAATCAGTCAGCGAATTTGAATTTGTTTCAAATCGAAAGAAATGCTTCTTAAAAGCTTGATATTTTTTTATTGGAATTAACTGTATGAAGTTCAAAGAACAAATCTCACTTATCTAATCTTTTCTTCTTTAAAACTAGTATTTATTTTATTTAAAAAAACGTCCTGCGTTTGTTAAAACAAAAGTGTACATTTTTCATACAATTTCACTTTACTTGAATTATTTACTTAGATTAAAATGTATTACGATCTAATTTACTTTTATATACAATTTATATCTTGACGAATAAATTGGTTTTAATGTATACGAGTAGAACTTACTTTTGATCATTATTAATCCCCAAAGTTCATCAACAATCTCAAAGCTATGAGGCCAAAAAGGTATTTTCATCAATGCTACATTTATTTTTCTTATAGAAAGTTTACCTTAGATTTCGTTAACATTATGGGGATAATTCTAGAAACCTCGGTTGCATGTAAGATTATCAACAATTAATTTTTTTGAAATATAAGCCCAGATATTTTTTTAATTCCATTTCAATTCCTTAACTATCTTTGCAAAATTCATGAATTGATTAAGATAGAAAGAGTTGTAACTTGAATGTTTGCAAATATTAGACCGAGGACTTTTCCAGGTCGAATACAAAATATAATGATGTAAATAGAAACTCCACGCAGATAATACAGTTTTAAACGGTTATCAATCACAATTTCCACTGCAAATAGATAACACAGAAGAAGATATAGGGTTTAATTCCCAAAAATCTCTGTCAGCGCTAACAATCAATGCCGTTGAAACAAGGAACTTGGAAAAAAGGGAAATTTTACCAAGACATTTATAATCGTGATTACATTTTACTGCCAAATACATTTCTCTTCTTCTACACTGGTGCATTAGTTGCTGGACACGTATAAAATATACTTTTTCGTTGCCCACGGACATGTTCTATTCTCTTGATGAGTCTGTTCACATTTTCTCTTGCTTATCGAACACACAGAGGTTACTGAAAAACTAGTCTTCTTTTTTTTTACAATATCACTCGTTGCGATGAAAGAAGGATTTTGTCATCCTCTGGAAGCATAAGTTACTGATATACCATAAAAATACATTGGAAACTTTGTTTCATAGTCAAAGCGTCTTGCAGCAGTTATTTCCCTGACAAGTTAGTTGTATTAAGCACTGATTTTTTGCACTCTTCAAGTCAAGCGAACAGTTATTTCAATCTTTTCGCACTTCTACTTTATATAAATCTCTCATGAAATTTGGTTTTGATAATCTTTTCTTGGGTATTAAGCTTTTTCATTAATATTTATACGTCATTATGTAAAAAACATACAATGTATTTAATTTTAACGTTTCTTTCTTTTTTTTACTCTTTTCCTTAGGGATATGAAACAGTGGCTATGTCTGCTACTTGGGCATTGTTCTTAATTGGTCTCCATCCAGACGTGCAGGAAAAATTACATGAAGAAATAGACAAGGTTTTTGGGGAAGACATTGATAGAGATGCCACAGAGGATGATCTGAATCAACTGAATTACTTAAATTGTGTTCTAATGGTAATATATATAGAAAGAGATGTATGCGTTAAAATTCTATTAAAAATAAGAGGCTTTGAAAGCTGATATTAAAAATTATTTTTCAAAAGTGTTTCATTACAAATATTGAAAATTTCCATTTTTCAAAATAAAAACATTTAAATAATTTATTTTTAATAATATATGATTAACTTCAACTAAGTCTAATTAAAAAAACTACTTATTTTTAATGGTATGTATCATAAATATATTTTTGTGAATGAAATATTGGTAAGCTGCACTGCAGAAACATGAATTTTGGAGTATTTATGTATTATCCAGACATGCTCAAGAATTGCTCAGTAAAAATCCTTTCCTACTTTTTTAATACCTAAAATTCTGATATTCTTAACACTATCATATTATCTGTTAAATGTACTTTATTTAATATCGTCGAATAGTTATCTCCAAACAGCAACTTAGTTACAAAATTTTAACATTTAAGTATTAAAATCAATTACTAATTTTTATCAGTAAGACAATAAACCAAATATTTTCCATTTTCGAAGGAATCCAGCAGATGTTATCCAGTTATACCAATGTTTGGAAGGCAAGCTCTTGAAGACACCGTCATATGTAAGCAGAATTATGTGTTGTCATTATATACACACACATCACATATATATATATATATATATATATATATATATATGTGTGTGTGTATATATATATATATATATATATATATATATATATATATACATATATTCTTTAGTACTGTGGGTTCTAGTTATTCTTCCCTTTTATTTTATTATACTATATATATAAAATAATTTTAGTTAAGTATTATATTTCATTAAGTATATATAATTAGACATGCACACATATATATATATATATATATATATATATATATATATATATATATATATATTATATATAAATATATATATGTATATAGATTACCGGAATAATTATATATTTAATAAACTATAATACATAATTTAAAAATTAAATACTTTTTGAAACTGCAGTCAGTATTATAAGTTTAACATTTTTCTCAACACAAAAACTTTTCATTAAGAACTTTCATTTTTTTTTCCTTTTTTTTAAAGTTTAATATAAAATACTACTTTGAAGTATCCTAATTTCATAAAAAGAAAAATTTCAAATCCAAATTTCAAGTCTGTAGGCTTCTTAATAGTTCCAGAGATAGTCGTGATTAGTCAGTGAGTGAGTGAGAAAGTGAGTGATCACGCTTTATCCTTTATATACAATCTTCACAAAAAAATTAAAGACGAGAATAAGTTTTTTTCAATATAACTTGTATAAAGTTTTCCCAAATCAACACATTTATACCGTAAGATCCCAATACGTACGGACATGTGTAATATGGGAAGCAACACTTTACTAAAAGAGAAAACTGTAGGGATAAAAGAAGCTTGATTGAAAAAGTAGCATGGAGCGCAATGCGACCAGCACGCGAAATGATCCGTGATGGGTGTCCAGCAAGAAACATCCGGCTCCGTAGTGATATGATCTCCCCTGACTGCTAGGCAGGTTTCACATCAAGTCTGGCTGCGCCATGCTGAGAAAGCATAAGTTGTCAATGAGTTGCCCAGGTATGGCTAGCCACCCATTCGTCTTGCAGCGCCAATCGAAGCTCCCACCTTACTGGTGGTAAGGTACGAGCTGCCAAGCGTCTGCCTAGAAAATCCCATACATACGCCCCGATGTGGATTGAGATCCGGAACCATGTGGCAAGAATCTTACATGTTCAATACTTCACTTCTAAGAGCTGTTCAGCAGTTACGCCGCAGAAAGACATGGTGCATTGTCGTCCATGAAAAGGAACTGTAAACCCATAGGCGCGCCCTGGTAAAAGACGCACGCACATATGGAAGAAGAATTGTTACAAATAACGGTCCCGTTGACTGAATCTCGTGCCGAAGATGTATAAAGGCGTCCAGGTAATGACTACCAAGCATAATGCCTTCCCCAAACGAGAACACCGCGACCTTCTGCGGCTTAACACTGCTTCCTTCCTCCAACTTCCCAATGATCATGATCAACCCTCGAGTAAAAGTAAGATCTGGAGATGGCTTTCGTATGTCTAACAGATTGATTATTCGCCATTTCTCGCTGAGGCAGCAACTCGGTGTGATTTAATCAGTTAAGGTTTGCGTGCAATCTCTTGCCAGAAATGCACTGGATCTTTACACCGACAACATGCGTTTATACTACCAGACACTCCCCCATTACGTCTACTTCATATCTGCGCATGTGCTACCGTACATCCCTTTTTCTTAATTCCCTGATCAGGTCTTTTTTTATCGTTTCACTTGTTCAGCTGATAAAGATTTTCATCTCATCCT